>AYEL01065579.1:0-44419 GCA_000484575.1 Olivierus martensii
GTTGGTTTTTTTTTTTTTTTTTTTTGCATATTTTTACACCCCCTTTCCAATCAGGGAGATTACTAACTTGTAAGATGGTGGAGACAGTTCCAGCCATGGGCTGCACCTACACCTGTGGAGGGGGCCAGATGGTGAAGGATGGGGATCACCGGGCCGGGCCCAGTACCCAAAAATATCTGGGACTATACTCAGAACACAAATCCAGGTCCTCCTGTGTGGCACTCCAATGCATTCCCATTCGTCCATCCGGCCGCCCCATGCTAATTTGTTGTTCGGAGAAATGATTGTTGTTTTATAGAGTCCATCGCGATTGTTTTCATCAATAAAACTGCCTAATTTTGACATGTGACTGTAGATTGACAAACATCTTGACCAAATGAAAAATCTCATAGAAAAATTTAAGGATGAATGTAGTTTGGTATTTTGGTTACAAGTATGAGCTGTCAACCAAACGGATGGATGAGGAAACAACTGTAATCGGACTGATTGATGATTCACTCACCTCTGCTGAATTTCCCTAAAATCATAAAACTATCCAGTGGTAAATAGCAGATTAGAAAGAGAATATTCTGTTTTATTTTCATGTGCAAGATACAGCATCACATCACAAACATCACTGACAAAAAAAATATATACATTAAAATGGAAGATGTTTATAAAATTTATAGATTTTTGTGTTATGTTAATTACTATATATCCTCCTTATCTATTGATTGATGCAAAATTATCATCTGAAAAATAAGATCTAACTTAATCTACCCGAAAGCCAACATCTCAGGCGGACACATCGCGCCATCTATCGAATAAGTTATAAAATTGAAATATTTGAATTTTTTAATATTTTTTTAGGACAGGTATTTTAAAAGAATATTTAATAGTCACAAACTCTAAGTTCAGCTTATAGAAACTCAAATCAGAAGGATTTATAAAATTTTATTGCATAGTCTTTGAGATATTTCATGGTAAAGTTGTATGTGACACTAATGAGGATAAACAAATTTATTATATAGAATAAAAAATATAATATTTATTTATTTTGTTTTATTATTAACAAATAGGCATTAAAAAAATACAAGGAATTATTCCAGATAAAATGAAAAACTATCAAACCACAATTAAAAAACTTTTATGTAAAATTCTTGAAGTAATGTTTTCTATATGTATCCATATAGAAAACGTTACAACATTACTTCAAGAATTTTTGTTTCCAGATTCAATTCTTTGATTTTTTTATTGTTTATCTGTGCATTAATGTTGAAAATAAAATAAAAAAATTACAAAGTTGATTTTTGATAAATTCAACTTTATTGATCTACTTATGACATAGAATAAAAGCATGCAATTAAATAATAATAGCATGCAGCTCTGTAATCAAAATGAATCTAATCTTTCCAAAATTAAATTTTTGGGTTAAATGAATATTTAATTATAGTAATTATAAATAATTTGTATTAATTTTAATTCCATAATCAAAATAATTTAAATTATGAGTGTTGCTAGTTATGAATTAATAATTAAACTATAATTTGATTAATTTATCTAAAAAAAGTATTTCTTGTCTAGGATCTTAGTGATAATGCAACAACTTCAAACCATGAATTTATCAAGGTTATCTGATATGTTAAATTTAGAATTTCCAAAATCATATAATCAGCCTGTCTGGTTAGAAATACTTGATCAGGCTAGTTAGCTATAGGCTTATTTCCAGGCAATATTTGGTTTATATAGTCGAGTATAACAATATCATATTATTAAATGAATTTTTTATTTCAGATAAATTAATCAAATTTACAGATTGATTATTACATCACTGATGAGAATTTAAACAATGATACCATACCCACATGGTAGCATTGCCTAGCTGGCAATATGGTTGTCATACCACACTCAGTACGGAGTATTCACTTTTTTGCCTGGTAGTTTAAATTTGTTTTTTTCTCTTATTCTTATGTTTTATACATTATATTGATACTT
Organism: Olivierus martensii; assembly: GCA_000484575.1. Taxonomy (NCBI): domain Eukaryota; kingdom Metazoa; phylum Arthropoda; class Arachnida; order Scorpiones; family Buthidae; genus Olivierus; species Olivierus martensii. The sequence continues at coordinate 1,975 of AYEL01065579.1, forward strand.
TTTTATTTTTTATATATTCCCCTTTTTTCTTTTCTTGTTGTACACATCTTTGTAATGATTCACATTATTTATACAATCTTTAATAAGCAAATCATAACTTATGATTTCTTTTTGCTTTTGTCCTAAAATATAACAATCTTATAACGTTTCTCCTACATATTAAGGATGAAAGAGTTGAACATAAATAAACAATTTGAGAAATTTCCTCTGATTATTTTTTCCTCTGACTATTTTTTTTTTAATTTTGTTGTTTTTGTTTTCTGCCATTTTGTATTATTCTAATATGCTAACAATGTAGTTTTTTTGCTGTACTATTTGAGTTCCAGTTATTTTTAAATGCAATTTTAAATTGTGATTGACATTTATTAAATGCAGTTTTATTTGTTTAAAGAAACTATTGTGATCAAATTTTCTCAAATAGTAAACAAACACTTCATTAATGGGCCATATAGAATTTTTATTATTTGTTGCAAGGTTAAAATAATGTATGGATAATGCATTATTTCATATTTTAAATTTTTATATTTACTGGAAAATGGCATTATCTAATCTGCATAAAGATATCACTAATCCAAATAGATCTCATAAATTGAGTTAAGATTAATCTTTTTGTTTAATTATCAATGGAATATTATAGTAATAAACTGTAAAGAAAATTATATGAAATGTTAAGATATTTGTAAACTAAAAACATTGTTGTTGCCTGACTTATTATAGGACTATATATATGATTTTTTCAAAAGCCATTATTTAAATTGAATGCTGAGGTGGAAGAATTGAGGTGATTATATTGGCATTGGTGGCAAGTAGTTCTCACTCTATAGATTTGATCAATTTGATTGCTATTTTTTATTGAAAACAGAAGTATTAGATTATTTATTCTTTAAGTTTAATTATCATCTGGATTAGTCAATTGTTTGTGTGATATATTTTTGGATTAAAACAATTATTAGAAGAATATATATATTACTAACTTCTTTGGTCTTATTTCTTGTTTGATTCAAAGTGATTTAATTAAAACACTGAACTCTATATATTTTTGTATGTTAATTAAATTTATAATTTAACTTTACTTGTTTTTAGCAATTTATTCTCTAGTTTAAGTTTGGTAATATTTTTTGTTTGTAGCATTATTTAGTTCTAACACTTGATATGTTTCCAACTATATTATTTTTGGTTGGTTTTTTTAATAGTATTAAACTTCAACATTATGTGCCAGTTGACATATCCAGGACAACCTTGGAACATTGTAAAGTCATTTCCATTAAGTTATTTTGTGATCTGTGAAAAATTCAATATTAAATAACAATAATCTTTATAAAAATTACAAATTTATACATGAAAAATTTTATTACATTTAATTAGCATTTTATTAATAATCCAATGATGATAAAATTATATAGTATCAAGATTATAGTAAATATGCATTACCACCATCCAATGTTAAATAAAAATTTAGTTTTGAATAACATATTTACTGAAATAATCAGATATTTACTTTTGATTATGAAATTCATTTAAAATATTTTAACACTAGCAATTATTATATGGATTTTTTTAATTTATTAATGAGTTTTTGTATTTCATTATTATCTGTAATTTGAAAATAATTGTATTGTGAAATTAATTTCCAATTATTCTTTTATTTTTTAGGGAATAAAAAAAGATACTACAGGCATGAATTACAGATATGATGATGATTTGGTTGTACCAATAATTGAAAATACACCATTTGAAAAAGATTTGAAAGTAATTTTCATTATACTGTTTTTATTTTAAATATAAGTTTATATAAGTTTTTATTTTAAATAAAAACTTGATCATTTGGTTTTATTATTATAATGAAATAATTTAAAATATGTAACACTGTATTTATTTAGGTGTTTTAAAAAACAAACAAAAGTTATTTTTTCACATAACTTTTCCCAAAATATATCTTGTCAATATTCATTCTTTTTATTATTTCTCTTCAAATATAGAATATACTTAGACTTTACAATATAAGCATCAAGGGAACTTATTCAAATAAATCCAAATATACTAATTCTGGTCTATTGATTATATTGGAAATACTTGTATATTGCTGCAAGTTCCTTGAAATTATATTTATATATTTTATTATTATCTTTGTAATTAATATTTTGTAAACTTATTATGTTTTATACTTTAACATTTTTAATTTAGAAATTAGCCATTTAAGTATAAGTTTTATTTATAGTAAGCACGTGTTGTATAAAGAAATTAGCCATTTAAGTATAAGTTTTATTTATAGTAAGCATGTGTTGTATAACTAAGAATGTTCTTCAGCTACGTTAATTGGTTTGAAAATTAACTGATAACCAATTGTTCTAGAATTTTTTAAAATGGTTCTTTTTGGAGTAGTTTAACTGAAGATGGTATACTGTAAATACCGAAAATGTTTTTAATAAAAGTGTGTGTGTATATTTTAAACTGCTAACTAGTGCTTTGATGGTTTTTGAGCTATAAATAATAGAAATTTTAAGCAGTTTTTGAATTAGTATATTCTCAAAATTTAAAATAACAGCACATTAAGCAGTGGAAAAACATCGTAGTTTATTGTAGAACAAGAACAAAAACGTTTTCCACTGAAAACGTTTTTGTTCTTGTTCTACAATAAACTACGATGTTTTTCCACTGCTTAATGTGCTTTATTTTAAACTTAGTTAATAGAAGTAAAGCAGTTTTATTAGTTTTATTATTTTATCTTTGTATTCTCAAAATATATTTGAGAAATATTATTATCATCATTATTATTATTACTATTATCATCAAAATTTACTTTATGTATACTTTGGTATTTTATCCTAGGAAATTTTCAGAAACTGTTTCCTCAGTAATAAAGCCAATCACAAAAAATCATGTTAATTTATTTATTCATATTTGTTATTCTAGGAATCTGATTAGATTATATAAATATAATTTTCTTAAAACAAAAGATTTTATACATCTAATTGAAAATACATTGTTAAAATTAACTACAATTTTTTTAATTTACATACCTGTGGCACAAGTAAAATGTGAATAAATCATCCTATCTTCAGCTGGGTTTTGTAACAGATACATTTTAAGTATAAATTCTCGAGCAGCAATGTGATCTTGCTTAGGACCTAAAATTAAATATATTTAATTATTATTTCAACAAGATTATATTTTTGGCTGAATTTTTTGAGTTTTCTTAAGATCTATCTTAATTTATTTATAATTTGTGAAGGATTTTCACATAAAACATTATTATACGATTAATACTTTAATTTTTAACTTTATTATTATTAATTGTGAAGAACTGAATGCAAAACTATCCTATAATAATTTAAATAAACCTAATCATCATGCCAATTTTTCTCTTATGTATAACGGATTTTTAATGATTTGAAATAATTTAAACTAATTTTAGTGTCATCTCATAATCAGAATATTTATTATTTATTTAGTCAATGAGTGGCGCCATCTATTAATTAATAATTAAACTAGAATTTATAACTAATTTATCTGAAGAAAAAAGTTAAAAATTCTAGATTAATTATTAATTAATAGATGGTGCCACTCATTGACTAAATTATTAAGAAATATTTTGATTATGAGATGGTGCTAAAATTAGTTTAAATTATTTCAAATCATTAAAAATTTGTTATACTTAAGGGAAAAATTGATATGATAATTAGATTTATTTGGATTAAAATTCCCTTATGATTTTTTTATTATAAAGTTTAAGCTTTAATGACTGTGCCAGTCTGTGTGTTGCCTGGCTAGCACCAATGAGGGCCCGTGGCTAGATTTAGCACAGTCAGGAATGGCTCTATTGGCAAAGTCTGATATCTCAAATCAAAAATTAATTCTAAATTAATATAACTGTCTGGAGAATCAACCGACTTGTTGGCCTCAGTGGTCTAGCGGTAAGACGTTGGGATGGTAGACCAAAGGTCCCCGGTTCAATCCTGGGCCGAGGTGGAGTTTTTCTTCAGATAAATTAGTTAAAAATTCTAGTTTAATTATTAATTATTTCGGATAAATTAGTTAAAAATCCTAGTTCAATTATTAATTAATAGATAAACCAGAATTTTTAACTAATTGCAAAAGTGTTAATTTAGATTTACAAATCAAGGGAATAATTCACCTTTTTCACCTTTTAACAATTTGTGGTTTGTATAAACTTAATAAATGTAATAAAAATAAGAAAAATTTTTTAAATTTTACTTTGTAAAAAAATTAGAATAATAAACTCACCATCAAATTCAGGAAAATAATCAACCAAATGTGAATACATAATCTTTTCTTCCAATAAATCTTTCTTATTCAAAAAGAGAATTACAGAGGAATTTTGAAACCAGGGATATGTAATAATAGTTTTGAATAAAGCTTTACTTTCTTCCATTCTATTCTGAAAATGTCATAATAATTTAAATATTTAATATACAATAGATATATAACAGATATTATTTTTGAAGATACAAATCATAATAAACAAAATATAAAAAAAACAATTTGATAAATTTATAAATCTATAAACTGTTTAGAGAAAATTAATGAATTATTAATGATTGTTTAATGAATTAATAAAATCCGAATTAAATTTTTAATCTTTTTTTATTGTTTTTATCATTTTATTTTGACATCTATACATGTCAATAGCACTGAAGGGATTTAAAGGATAAGTGAAATATGTCTACAATAGACAGCTTCAATAAGATATTGACCCAAATGTGAATACAAAGAAGAATTATGTCATGAGTTCACATTCCACATGCACATTCATAAAAGAAATCTGTTTCAACAAGTCATTACGTCATCAGATAGACATGTTTGCATAGAACATGAACATTCGGGTCTGGTAGCTTGTTGGTTTTGCTTTCTTTGTTTTCTCAAAACCACTTCACTAGTTATATTTCTTGATATTTTTAAAACGATAGAATAGACTAAGGAAATAAAGAAATTAACAACTCCAAAAAATAAACATGAATTCTGGAAGGCTAATGACAGTTGAATTTTGTTTTTTTTATAAATTGGCAAAAGTCACATTACACATTTAAGTTGTATTGTGCTTGAAAACTTATATACATACTCATTTTTTTCATGTTAAAGCTTTAAATTAATTTCACATTTGAATTAAATCTTGAATATTGGTAATTATTATATCATAGATACAAGTCTAAGAACATGCATACTAAAAGTTATTACTCATTTAGTCACTATAAACAAAAGAAATCATAAACATAAACCTTCCTGTCTAAATATCAAATTCGACATTTTCAATGTGCTGAATGTGAACGAATGATATCAATACAGAATCTTTCCTTAAAGCAAGATCAGATGACAAGCATTGAATGTTAGGTGAGATAACTGCAACTGTATACAAGGGTACCCGGCAAGCCACGTACCTTTACATAGGCTTTATATGTAATGAATTATCAACATATAAAGCAAAAAAATAAAGCAGTAAAAAATAAACAAAAAAAATAGTGATTATGCAATGAATAAACTTAAATTTTATAAATATAAATTTTTTTTTATTATTAGTCTATAATTTTTCATGTCATAGTTGTAATAAAAATTGATTAAGTATTATTTAATATTCTAAAAATTTTTATTTTACCTCATTATCAGATTCAAACAAAATTTGATCATATTCACTTAAGGCAACTAGAAAAATTATCGATGTGACATTTTCAAAACAATGTATCCATTTCCTTCTTTCAGACCTTTGACCACCAACATCAACCATTCTATTTAATTAAATGAAAAAAATTATTCAAAATATACTTTAAAGATATTCATAAAAATTAATAGAAAAATAATTTCGCAATTATAATAAAGTTAAATTAAAAGATTAATTTATTAATAATATATCATAATTAAAATATATCCAAATTCACTTTAAATGTACAAATAATACAGTTATAAGCTCTCCGTTAAAGTGAAAGTAATTATTTATTGCAAAGTACTTTCGGTTTTAATAAACCATCATCAGTGCAAAATTACATCTTTATATCAAAAGAAGATAGAATGAGATAACCATTCTATCTTGTTTTGATATAAAGATGTAATTTTGCACTGATGATGGTTTATTAAAACCGAAAGTACTTTGCAATAAATAATTATTTTTCACTTTAACGGAGAGCTTATAACTGTATTATTTATATATCATAATTTATAAATAATATATAATATCAAAACTCATTTATCTGATGAAAACAAATTCTAAATTAGAATTGGAACTGAATTTTATGTAATTCAGATTTTGCAAAAGTTGGAAAAATGATTTTTTAACAAAACTTCTGAAGCAAAAAGTACCAGAACTAATCGACTACTGTGATTACACCTATACTACATTATGATGCCATATTACTCTCTGACTGAAAGAAGACAACAGTGCATGATATGCTGTCAAGCCAGTAATATGATAATTAAGAATAACAAATAATACTACAAATATAAATAATTAAAAATAATATTATTTTTTAAAAATTATGAACTACATGTTTAGATTTGTATCTTAAAAAATGCAATAAATTTTTATGCTGTATATTCCAAAAAACAATAAAAAAAAATTGGAAATTTTTTCAAATAAGTTCAAAAGTTTTTATGTAAATTCAGAGGTTATATCCAACCTCCATAAATCTTAATGAAGCTGGATATATGAAGTCAGAGAATACCAATATTTCCAAAATGGCAAAAATTCTAAAAAGTATTAGTTTAAATATTAAATATTTTATATGTACCTGAAAATAATAGAATCCAAATCAAATGGATATTCAATTATTCCAGTTGTTGGAACTCTAACACGTAATATATCTTGTTGAGTTGGTAGATATCCTGTAGCTGATATTCTGTCAAGATCATTTAAATAACTGAAAAAAATTTGATTGAAAACTTTTACTTAACAATTTATATAATAATTGTTTTACTGTTCATAAAAGTAGCCAACTTAAAAAAAAAAAAAAAAAAAAATTTCACAATTCTATTTTTATTCTTATTCTTTTACAGTTATGTGAAATATGTAGATATAGGGAACAAAACATCTATTAGGGGATATGTTCCAACAAAATTAAGTGCTAAATGACAGCATTAAACAAGGTCATCTCAACATGTAAATAAGGAAGATAGGTGAAATAGAACAGTGGATTAAAAAAAATATTAATTATATGTTATATAATACATGTTACAAAATAAAAAAAATATTTTTATTTTGTAACATGTATTATTATTGTATTACATTAATTATATACTTTTTTATTGCTAATATTGATATTTGTATTCATAAAATCATTCTGAAAATCAAAAATATTCGAGTAAATAATTTATGTTTGTGATGAGAAAAATTGCTAATGTCGATTTGTATTCGTAAATCATTAACGAAAATCAAAAATATTCGAGTAAATAATTTATGTTGGTGATGAGGAAGCCTCAATGACACTTTTTGTTTTTTTGTTAATTAAGAAGTCATCTAATGCCGTTTGCCTTTTCCTCTTTTGTTCAGCAAGAATTGTCGATGCACTTCATCTTGCCTTATCAAAATTTGGATCATTTTGTTTAAACTGATCTATGATTTCTGTAATAGAGGCTAAACTTGCTTTGAAAAAATCCATTTCAAGTTCCTTTTGTTTCACATCTTCAGAAATGCTAACTTACTAGTCTTCATGTGATTTTGGATTCATATGAGTATAATGGTTTGAAAAACTGCGCCAAACTGAATAAAAGAAAAAATATCGAATTTGAAAAAACTGCGTTATATCAAAACAGCATTAAGTGGGTTCTTACTGTATTCATTTTCAAATAGAACAAAAATTATATGAGTAAAATTATAATCATAATGATTTAAATAAAATTAGTTATTTCAAAAATAAAAGCTTGGAACATTAAATAATACATTTTTGCAAAATAAATTTAATTAAAAATATGTAAGATATTAAGTGTTAAAACTGAGAAAATGCCTCTGATTCAAGATGATTAGTCATCTCATTGTACATAATATATAATTTTATTCTTTTTAAAAATATTGCATATAATTTGTTCAAAGAATTATTAGAATTTAAACTTTTCTTTAAGTATTGAAAAAACTATATTATTTAAGAATTTAGATTTTAATTAATTAATTTATAACTCATTTTATTAATGATCTACTAGTCAAACTAAATGTGAATTTTATTTTTTTCAATTCGAGTTTTAAAAATAATGTTTTGAACAAATTTATTAAAGCTATATTAACAAAAAATATAAATTAAAAATATTCTTTGCCACCACAATGAAAAACATAAATAAAAAACATTCTTAATTTTTTTCTACTTATAAACTATAAAATTCATCTAAAGTATTGAATTTATACATATGTACAGGTAGTTCAATCTTTATGAACTAATTCATTCCAGTACTGATTTCATTAAATAAAAATATGTAAACTAAGAATCAATTTCCCATAGACATAGAGTTAAACGTAGAGCTCCATTTTCAACAAGGAAATCTGACTATAATAAAATTAAGTAAAGGTCAACTAAATGAATAGTATACCCAGATCTTACTTTGCATCAGAGATAAATTCTTAAAAAATGCATGCATTCCTAAACAATGCAAATCAAATTAAGAATTTTCATAAGAAATCATTAAAATATGGAAAATAGGAAAAATACACAAGTGGCATCTGCAATATGTACAGTATTCTTACTTCATAATAGGAACAGTAGTGAAAGATGCATTTTGCTGGTATTAAAATAAAAGGTTTAATGATGCATATATCTCTTGCTGCCTTGCATTGCAGTTAGGAAACAAGAGAGATATGTATCATCAGCCTGCATGATTATTTAGCTGCATGATTTAATGCATGATAATTAAGAATATTTCCGATTATATAAAATGAAGCCAAATAATTTAACATTACAGATTCAATAAATTAAATGTCAGCTGGATGGCTGCATGGCAAAGCAATTGCTTTTCACCTTGCAGGATCCAGTTCAAATTCGAGTTTCTTGCCTCCCTCTTTTCAGGAGCAGTTCAAACTTGATATTATATATCTATGGGAAATTGATTTTTAGTTTACATATATTACTTAATGAACTCACTCTAGGAATGAATTAGTTCATAAAGATTGAACTGTCTATCCATGAAAGTATTAACTTTCCAATTAATATCTTCATGGATTTAACAGCTTGTGATGGAATCTAAAAGTAATTACCAGCAGATATAGTTTATTTCATGTATGATATGGCAGCTTACCTGAAAATAATATAACTCAATAAATTAAATAAGAAAACAATGTGATTAGAAAAAGAATATAGTGTTTACTTTAAATTAAAGTACCTATTGGTCTGCAAAAATTTTCAATATGCAATATTGTGTTGTATTTGATTTTATTAATAGACATAAGGAAATGTTAGGAATATGATTTTATCAATTTCAAAAGATGGTGAATATGACAGCAAATGGATTTAGTTTGTATTTATATATTGAGGCACCACAAGTACATTTGAAGAAATGTACTGAGAACTAATAAAACTATAATGTGATCAGCTATGTTATCAATGGAAAAATGATTCCTGGAATAACACAAATGCAGAATTTTATATTCAAAATGAAATAATGTCTTAATTTTTTATGACAACTTTGAAAAAATAAACACTGAAATGCCACAAAGTGGGATCTGGGTATATATGATTAATTAATGATTTATTTAGCTAAGTAAATGAAAATATAGTCTTTAAAATCAAGCAAATAATAATAACAAAGAAATTATTTAAGTTATATTAATGTTAAAAAATTCTTATTCTTCATTATCATTAACAGATAAGTAGATAGATTGAATGCAGAAGAACTACTATCTTAGGCACAATCCAGGAACAGAAGAATTATTTATATAATATGCCAATAAAAACAAAAATGGTGCCATTTTTGCTTCTTGGCTACTATTTTAAATTTTCTGATTTTGAAGCACATAACAGAGTTTCTGTTACAAAACAAATTGTATTGCATTGTATAGCTATATCTGTGGATTTAAATGTTTTTTATGAATATTTAGAATTTATTTATTGTAATTAATGTTCATATTTTCAATATTTTTGATACTTCATATTTGAAAATCCAGAAACTTGTAAACAGAGAACTATTTGCATTTCTAATTTTATCTAACTAAAATATCCAAAAAAAAAAAAAAATGGAAGAAAATTTTCTGCTATAATTTTATCTAACTAAAATATCAAAAAAAAAAAAAGACTGGAAGAAAATTTTCTGCTACTTCAATTTTATCAAAATTCATTGATATTTTTATAATTTATTCTATAATTTTGATTTTCTGACATTTTTAATATTTTTATTAGTTCTTGCTCAAAATAAACAATCCTATAAATAAAAATAAAATATAACAATGATAAATATTAAACTGATTTTTCTCATAACAGCATAATCATTACTAATATTTTTCTATTTAAATCATCAACAAAACTTATAACTTTGATACACATTTTATTATTTTAAAAAGAAAGTATAAAAAAAAAAAATTATAATTGCTTTTTAAAAAAGAATCCATCATTTATCATAGGGAAAACTTTATTTATTCATCAAAATTTCAGAGAATTAACATGTTAGTAAAGTTTTATGAGCAGGGAATCAATCTTATATAAGATTTCAAAGACAGTATTTATTTGACAGAAAAAGAATTTATTTATATCCTTAAACTTTACTAAAAAGTTATCATCTACAGAAAATAAATATAAGTAATTAAAAATTTTACCAAAAAAAAATAAAAGTTATGGTATTTTGCTTTAGTACTAGATTTTATTGTCTAGAAAGCAGTTCCAAAACTTTATGAACTTTAAGATATGAAGTTTTGGTACCTTCAAATTCATAAAAATCTGAAATATTTGGTAGGCCCAGCTTTATTAGTTGATTTTTAGCTAATATTTTGATTACTATTACATTGATACAATTTTTTTAACATGAAAAATATATTTTTTATTTTCATGACATTAAACTATTAATCTTTATTTAGAAAAAAATCACAATAAATGTTTTATTGATTCTTGATAAATTTATGTGAAAGATGGTACTGCTTCTTTGACACAAGAAATCTATATTAAGTTCAATATTGAAAATGTTTATCTTTAAGTTCAATTCTATCCAGCAGTGCCACTTTTAACATTTGTCAAGGGGGCAAAAGTTACAATATTCAAATATTTATATAGATTTTTACAAAAAATTATACAAAAACAAACAATTATTATTATTACATTTATTATTATTATTATTATTATTATTTAACAAATTTTTATCACTTAGAATATAGTCTACAACTGTACATTATCAGCTTCAGTAAGTATTTTCCAGGTTTCTTGGTTTACAAACAAATATTTAAGAGACTGATTACTATCATCTGCTGCAGTACTATTGCCATTATCATACAAAACATTATTTTCCGGTAATAAGAATCCAGACATCCTAAAACAGTTTTGTACAGCAATGGCTTTAATGTCATTATAGGCACCAAAAATCATTTGCACGGCATCTTTGAGATCAATTGGTTTGTAGGTCACTTTGTTTGTTGTTAGATTTCATAAACACAAGAGAAACAAGGTGCTATCTGTAAAAGCATTTAAAGGAGGGGATTTAATGGTCCAATGGTTGCAGCTTGGAGGTGGAGTTTTTTGGAAAATACAAACTTTGATGTTGAGTAATGCAGCAATGCAATAATCAGGGTTGCCACTCAAACAGATTGCTAAAATTCCCTGACTTTTCCAGGTTTTCAGGTTATTTTACAAAAAATTCCAGTCTTTTTCCACATTAACATCATAGTTCACAAAATAGTTAAAATTAAAGAATAAGTGAGGAGACAAATTCAACATTAGTCATTTAAAATAGGCCTGCTCAACCTACAGCCTGTTGCAGTCTTCTATGAGCATGTGAGATGATATATATATTGACAAATATCTTTTTATAATGAAAAAATTTTTTTTTCTACAGTTTAGTGTTGATTTTTAAGAAACTTTTATGTAATTGACATCTCCTTATCAAAAAATTATGTAAATAAAAAAACATAAAATAACACATTAAATAAAACAAATATTGTTTCTACAAAAAACTGAAAGGCAGCCCACAGAGCAATTTGGATTGACTGGGGTTAATTTAAAACGTATATAAATAATTTATTTAAAAAAGCATCAATAAAAACTTAATATATAATTGAGAACTTGTATTCTGTTTATTAACTATAAAAAGTTGTTATAACGAATTGACAGGTTTTAATTTATTTCAATTTAAAAAAAAATGTTTAAATATCCACTTTCATGTTTTTTTAGCTCTATAAGGGTCATTCAAAACTGCTTATAGCCATGGTTCACTGAAGAAAGATCACTGAAGGTTGATCTTTTTATCTACCCAATCAAGATTGTAGGTGGTCTTTTTAAAACTCATCTATAATTAGCTAAATTATCTTAAAACAGAAAAAAAAATGACTGGTATAGAAGAGTTTATTTATACAATCGGAAATTATATAATATTGAATCTCAAAGTATAATCATTTCGTCGTACTTTGTGATTGTAATATTTTTTTTGTATTAAATCTCTTTATTTTTCAACATATTACAAATATTTATTTAAGAATTATTTTTTATTTATAAAAATTATAAAAAGGTTATTTACACACTCTTATATTTAAAAATGAAAAAAATTTGCTAAAAATTGTTTAAAATTCCTGTTCATTTAAATAAAATTGATCGTGAAAATGTATTAAAATACCCTAACAGTAGGATTCTATTTTGACTGCTTTGCGTTTTTGCGGCATCGTGCGTATATATTAAAGTCGTCGTTAATATGCACGTAAATGTATATTAACATTTTTATCTAGCACAAAAATGCAACAGACATTAAGGAGCACTATAACGCAACTTCTTATTCATAGATGAACTGCACTAACTGTAAAGTCAGACGCGAAAACGCGAAGCAATCAAATAGAATTATTATTATTTTATCTAAAACTAGATCAAACGATGTTACAGTGAATGCTTCCACTTTTACTCTCTCGTGATAATTTGTTTACGACTTCTAGCCGCAAATTAATAATATGACTTCAATTAGTATTTAAATGCAGGGAACATTTACTGTCAATCAAAATCGTTTCCTGCCAGTTTCGTTAACATTTATAAGTTAAATCAGTATTTTAAAAAATTGTTATTATCTATAGAAAACAGAATTATTTTAACTGAACTGAATAAAAAATAAGATTTATCAATATTCATAAAGCACACTTCTTGGCACAGAAACATATGAGTAAAAATATACTTCATCTCTAAACAATCAGTCCTATTGCTGCCTATCATAAACCTGATCAACCCTTACACATTAACTAACTCAAAGGAAAGGATCTGAATTAGGCAAATCCACAGCTAATCCTAACATGAACCTAAATAATATTTTAATTGAATTATGAAAAGATGACAATCAAATATCAATGGGAATACAGTATTTTTAAATAAATCTTTAATACAATGGAATATTCAATTCGCATTATTAATCATTAGGTGGCAACATTTTAGTTTACAATGTGACGCATCTAATGCTGACAGCTACGTTAAGTTCTTGCCTAAACAGTGAGATTATGAAAAAATTGATAAAATATTTTCAGTTAAATTATTATTTACAACCACGTATTGGATGTAGGCTCTTATTTCAGGTTCATGTTAGGATTATCAACACGACACACCTAATTCAGAGATAAATTAGATTCTTGCCAACTCGAAGTCTACGGCTTCTCTTGTTGTTAGCTTATTAACATTCACTAATCTTAAGGTACAGCAAACAAGGAATAATGAATGAATTTGTTCATTTAATGTAAACATCATAAAGAACGCCACCCAAAGCATTCATTCGTCTTCACAAAAGTTCCCTCACTAAGTATATCAAAGCAAGTTCGAAAGTGTTCGATCAAATGCTGTTGATAGTACATACTGATATACATCGATATATAAATGACAAATCATATGTATTTATTAATATGATTTGTCATTTTTAATAGATACTGCATGACCATGGAGATTAAATCTTCATCTCCTAACATATTTGCAGAAAAATAATCTTTAACCACACCAGTTAACTGAATCAAATTATTTAGTACGCATAACATTAGCAAACTTGAGTGAATGTCTATATGCATTTGATTCATTTAGATGTGGACGACAAAGCGAATTTTATACTGAACGCCAAACAAATTTGACCGAATTTGTTAACTGTACGCTCTTTAAAAGCTTCCTGTGCTATAGGCTTGAAGCAGAAATACACAATATATAACATCTATCAAATCTAGCATGTGAAAGTCGCAAAATTAAAATCAGTACAAGCTACCGCATCATAACACAGTATGTGATACGATGTGTCTGATCGCTTAAAAGTGAAATAAATTTTTTTACTAAAAATCGCCTGATTACATGGATACTAACAAGGAGAGTACACAGCTGACTACCCACCGATTTTGATGAAACTGAACTGATGTAATCTAGAACAAAAAATATCAAATATGTGTCCGAGTGTTTATGCCAATGCACCTTATAAATAAAAATATTAGTGTTTAAAATTTAGGTTCGGCAAGCTTAAGAAATAAGAAAGAGAAAAAGAGTGCTTCTAACGCTACATTCGTAGCATAGTGTGTTCTTGTCAATCCCGTAATCTTGACAGAGGGAACTTCATATTTCATTAGTACATGCGCATTAGAATTTTGTTTGATTTTGGTTTTGATTTGGTGTTTAATGTTTAACAGCAAGTGAGTTAAAGTTCCTTTTGCCAGAAGTTTGTTTCCTATAATAAGGAAAAGCTTACAACGTTTCACAGTTGTCAGAAGATGGATCCAGTGCAAGAAAATATAAAACAACAACCATCCACAAGTAGAGGGCAAGAAGTGGATTATGACAATAGAAGCGCTCTTTTTCTCTTTCTTATTTCTTAAGCTCGCCGAACCTAAATTTTAAACGCTAATATTTTTATTTATAAAGCGCATTGGCACAAACACTTGCACATGTATTCAATATTTTTTGTTCTAGATTACATGAGTTCAGTTTCATCAAAATCGGTGGGTAGTCAGCTGTGTCCTCTCCTTGTAAGTCAACATGCTTGCAGATTTTGTAAGCTCGACCTTGACGAAAGAACTAATACACACAGAGTTTCGCATAATAATCTCTTTCATGGAGCGACTAAACGCCACGAAATCGTCATTTTTAGTGCTAAAAATCGCTCAAAACATATAACTTCGAAAAAATATTTCTCTGATTTTTCCAGGTTTTAAGAAAAAACAGCAGTTTCCCTGACATTTTAACCAATTTTCATTTTCCCTGACTTTTCTCGAAATTCCCGGTTTTCCAGGTCAGTGGCAACCCTGAATAATGTTGTTAGGAACATTATTATGGGATGGACAATTATCCCAAATATCAAAATGTCACTTCTGTAGTGCAAATTTCCTATTAATTGTTAGGAGCCAGCAATTGAATATTTCAATTGACATCCATCCATGCTCTGTTATTAGACTGGTAATCCACAAGAAGATATAAAAATCCTTTAAAGCATCTTGGATTTTTTGACTTTCCAATAATCAGGAACTGAAGTTTTTCATACAATCCATATTGCAGGCCAGTAAAACAGTAACCCTTTTGTTTGATTTTTTTCCTTCCCTCACTTGTTCCTGTTTTAAATGTTAAGGTTGTATTTGGTGTGCACTTGCCTACTGTAACCATAAACTTACAGCTTCATCAATATCGGGATGATTAACATTCTGTATATATTTTACACTACTTTTCACACTATGTGCTTGCTGTTCATGAATTTTCTTATTCTTCAAAACTGTAGGCAAAGAATTTTTTGAATTCTATAGGCACTCACAATCATCTCTGTTTTCAATCATTTTTTCAATATTGTTTAATCTAGTATTTAAATTTTTCAGGTATGTCCATACAACTCACGGTCCATTGACTCTCTCTTTTGTTCAAGAAAGTTTTGTTGCATTTTGTTATTATTCTATTAATTTAATAAACAACCGTTTATTTAAATCTAGTGTTTACTTAATGTTGTATTTCTATTTTCTTGATGATTAACTATTGAGTACATTTGATGTGGAAATACAGCAAAGTTTCAGAACAAAAATAATATAAAATTCAATCCTGAGTTATGCAGTGGAGATATCATGGAGTGGTTTTTTTTTTTGCATTGATTGGGTGAAAGTACATAACTCCGATTATTGGTCCTAAATTTTCTGATTGCTGAAATTTCTTTTTAAGTTCTGTTCTAAAGAGAGAAAATGTAAATGGATTGTATTTGTAGAATTTGGACTATTTTTCATTGGATCTTATCGATTCTGCTTTCTATTCTATTTTAGTAATTTTATTTTGATTTTGGGATGAGAAATTTAGTTTTAAAATTTTAACTAAAACATGGAATTTTAGTATATAATAAGCTAATAAGCTGTAAAATTCATACAAAAATTACAAAAATTAAAATTATAAAAAAATGATGATACAAAAATTTTGGTTAATTCTGTTAAAATATAGACTATTTTTACTTATTTGTCTATTCATTACTTTATTTTTACAGATAATTTAATAAAATACAAGAAAATCATAATGTAAACAATCCCAGGCTGTAAAAGGGTGTGAAGCATTTTTATTGTTTTATGGCATCCAGTCGTTTCGCAAGAAATCACAACCAAGCCTACTTTATTGCACTGCATGTGATATCGGATGTAGTGTGTTAACAAAGTATCTCAAGGCCAATTAGAGTAGGATAGAAAATGTTATAGCTGTTTATATACAAAAGTAGATGATTTTCATATATGTTATGTTTTTTATTATAAATTCAAAAATTTACAAAAGATTAAAATAAAAATTATTGAAAGGAAGAAAAAACATATCAATAAACATATTTTATTAAAAAATATGACAATATTCTAATACATTTTTCTCATTTTTTGACTAACTTAATTTTAATTAAGTTAATTAATTAACTTAATTAAAATTTGCATAATACTCCATGTTTTATCAATAATTTTTATAAAAGATTATCCAATTTTCATCATTCATATCATATTTTATTCATAAGACTTGCTGCAATCAGAAAATACAAAATATTTTGTTGGATGGCTAAGTTTTTATTCATAGAAATTGTTTTTTCTCTGATTTCATATAATAAACAAAAAGTTGTGAAAGAAATAAAACCAGAAAAAATTTTTACATCATTAGAATGACAATAAAAAAACATAATAAATCCAAAAAATTGCAAAAATTTTGATGAAAATTAAGCGAGATTGATTTTACAATTTTTTTTTTGGTGCATTAATTAGGCAGAACTACAAGCACTCATCAAGTTAAATATATTATTTTTGTTCATTATATACATTTTCAGTTCAATTCTCCTATCTTGTATCTCTGTGATGTTTACTCACATGCTGTATTTTAAAGTTGATATTAATTTGATAATTATATTTACATTTTCGATCATTTCCTGGGAATTTCACATGTTGGAAGAACATGGTTTCAGTCTACATACATTGCTCAATCCTCACATAAAATAAAAACTCTACATAAACCTAATTATTTTCATAAAATACTTTTTTTTTAAATTATTTTATATTTTTAAAAAAAATAAATAGAGTAAGAAAAAATCTTATTTAAAAAAAAAATATATATATATCTTTCATATAATTTGGATCGTTAAAGAACGATAATTTTTTTACTTTTAGAGCGTTAAAGGTTAATCAGCCAATGTTTATCTGACTTGAGTTCTGGTCTCATAAGGACCAGTTAACAGGGAGTCTACTCTATGTAATTCAGGGAATACCTGTAGCAAATCTGAACCTCGATGCATTACTTTAACTTAAGTCTTCTCTATTAATCATACAGCATAATAATGCATATTAAGTCAATATTTAAATGAAAGATACTTATGGTTTAACTAATATAAAAATAATATTTTACTTAAAACTAATAAAAAGGAAATAAACTTGCTGCTATACTGTATGATTAATTTCAATAAATAATATATATTGAATTATTATATATTAATTATTCAATTCTACATATATTTATCCTTCTTTAAAATTGTTTCCAAAGAATATGCATAATAATTCATGTGATGCATTAGTTGAGAATTACAGAAAAAAAAAAAAAAAAAAATTTACAGTTCAAAGTAGAAGCAATTTCAAAGTTTGCTCAGAATAATTTTTCAGACAAATAGTGTTGTTTCTTTGACTAAAAACATTCCCATCATACTTATGATGGTGATATCATCAATAAATTTTGCTATTGGTCAATATTATTGACCTGGTTCAATTCTCTCATCTAACAATCTGACATATGGAAAACATCCTTTTTTGTGTCTTATTCTTGTAAGATTAATAAATAATACATATATAAATCATATAACATGAGCTTTTAAATGTTGTAAAATAAATGTGTTTTATATGTTTATTAAGATAGTATATATAGTGTCCTAGTAAACAGTGAGAAATCCATATATTTTGGGCATTTCTGACCATCTCCAACTTAAAACAGCGGAGTTTGAAATTTTTGAAACTGAACTCCATCATAAATCAAGGACTATTTGTACTTTTAAATAACTTTTTGTTATTAAATCCATGTGATAAACAAATAACTATTCCTTAATTTATTCAAATTTCAGAAATAATTTGCCATTTTAAAAATTTATTATTATTATTTCTCATTATTTAATTAATATTTTTAAATTAATAAGACTATGGAAAGTATATGACATTTATATGAAATACCTCAAGATATTTAAACAGACGTTTCCTTCAAGATCAATATTAGGATGATATACTGTTGTCTCACATTTTACTTTTGGAGGCTCATGTGGATAATTTGGACTTACCCTGAAGCTGAAGATAAACCTTCCATTTCTATAAAATCCCTAAAAAGTTTTAGAAAAACTAATTAATTAAAAGTTTCTAAAAGTCAATAGTGCATCTTAATTTATAAATTCATTCATATATAACAGATCTCCATTTACACAGTTTTCACTGATGCTCAATCTGTAAAAAACTAATTAAAAAAATACGTTAAACAATTTATTTTCTGTACTTTTAAATTTTTATATTTATGTTCATTATTTTTCATCATTAATAGATGATGTTTCTATAGAATATATTTACAATGTTAAGAAGTATAGTTTGATCACTGTTTCTGTAAGTTTTTCAATACTATTCTCAATTATCACAAATATCACCTAAAACTTATTTTTTTTTGTTCACTATCTCTTAAATATAATCCTCCAACTTTAAACAATATAGAATCATAAAAAATCAGGACTATCATCAGGCAAATATTTTATTATTAACTATTAATGCAGGATATTCCCAGTTTATGAATTCTCAGGTTTACAAAATTTTGAAATATAAAGTATGAAAAAATTCAAAAATACAACCACTAAGTGCAATAAATAAATGCTAAATATTCATAAAAAGGCATTTGTTATAAACAATATAGTTCAACTCAATTTGTAGCAGAGTATCCATTTTTGCCTGCTACAAAATAGAAAAAAAATCAAAAGTGCACACCAAGAAGTGGAAATAGCATGGACTCTAATTGCCATTATTTCACTGGCAAATTATGTAACTAACTACCATTCCTGAATGGTTCCTAAGGCATTATTCACAGTATAAAAGCTCTATCTAATCTTTTGTTGAAGATGATAGCAAAAATAAAAATTCCTTAATATTCATATATGACAAATAATTTTATCATCATCATCATAATTTTCTTGATTTTAAAGGCTATATTTTCATGTATTTAGATAACTAAGTCATTGTTTAATCATATACTATTGATTTTGTTGATCTTCATTTATTTTTATTATAGTCATATTTCATTGTTGAAAACAGAACTCCTAGTTTTATTAATATTACATTATGGAAATTGATCTCAGTTTATTTTGTTAATTCATCATTTACTTTGAGGTCAATGAATTACCTCAAAGTTGGGAAATTCCTGTACATGTTCTATGGCCTCTACTCAGCTGGTATTGTGTATTCTCATTGCACTGTCAGAGATATATGTCCTCTTCATTTCTATAACAAGTATATAAATAAATAATTAATAACAGCTTTAGCATCAGTAGGTAAAATGGCAGACTTTCTGATATCCTTATTTTCTCAGATAGGGTCCTGGTTCACTCAACTAAATCTTCAATTGATATCCCACCCTATTAGGAGTGTGAATAGCCCATGGTTATTAGTGGTGTTTTTCACTGATTTGCAAGGATATAGGCACACTTTAGAATGATTAAGTTAGATTTTGTTAAGCCAACTTACTGAACATGGGATATACTATAACGACCACCATTCAGCTTCAGTGCCGATCATAGGCTAGCCAATCCATCATGAGGTCAACAAGAAAGTTGAAAAATGGGCTCAAAGACAAAATAAAAATTGAATTACTAAGTTTTTTCAATTTTCTATGTATGATATTACAGTGGGTGATCGGTTAACGAACATAATCTGTTCCAAGAAAATGTTCTTTAACCGGTATACAGGAACAAAAATGTCTCTTATTAAAGAACTTGAACTATCTGTTTCAACTTTACAAGAGCTAGTTGCTAACCTAATCAACAGTAATATGCAGGCACAATTGCTCTAGCCCAGCAATTTCCAAAGTGTGGATCACGTTAAGTATTAAAATATTTATAGTTAGTTTCGTTTAGTTAAATATTAAAATATTTAACATGACATAACATGTTCATGCGGCGAAGCAGAGTTCGCCGCTAGGAGGGCCGAGAACCCAGATGGGAAGTCCGGTTTTTACCCCCACCCGAATCCATCTCGGCGGCGAAGCAGAGTTTGCCGCTAGGAACTTTGGGATCACACCCAAAATTTGCATCCTCCTGTAACTTAAATGAGAATTACTTATGTAAATTACTCTCATTTACATGTTCATTAGGAGAGTTTTATTTATTGAGAATCATCGAATGAACAATTAAAAGTTGATTCAGTTAAGCATCACATGAAAATTACTATTTTTGTCTAATTTCTTTCAGCTAGCAGATCTGTACCAAATGAATTTTATAACTGCTTATAAATTAATTGTTAATAAAATAAATTATATTATAATTGCTTATCAATCAACTCTCGACAGCAATTACACTTTGTTATTGCATGTAACTCAAAAATGTAAGGGAATAGACAAACAATACATGCTCGATCAAATGAAATTGTGTCATGTCATGACATACCTAATATATTTGCACATTATTGCAGATTAAAATAACAAGCACATTGATACAAGTTAATTATTTGTAATTGCAAATAAATGTAAGTATTTTCTCAATTTAATAATAAAGCATGTTATGTAAATAAGTGCTTTTCTCATTATTATTATTTTTAATTTTACTCCAGTAATAGATACATGGTTGATAAGGAATTTGGCAAAAATGCAAGTCATTGAAAAGGAAACCCAAAAAGAAGAATCTGCTGCAGATGAAAAGAAATATCAAAGAAAAATTGATGAAAATCCTTCAACAAGTTTTCAATTATCAAAATATGATTCTATTTAAAATTCAGATTTATGTGGAATGGTGACAAAGGAGATCCACATCCATAGTGTGTTACTTGTTATGAAATCCTCTCAAATGAGAATTTGCAACCAAACAAATTACTTTGACATATTGAGACAAAGCATATAGATTTGAAAAACAAACCATTTCATTTTTTGAAAGCAAACTACAGTGGGTGATTGGTTAACGAACATAATCCGTTCCAAGAAAATGTGTGTTATCCAATCATCGATTTACCATAGGTTTTAATGGGAATTTGATTAATTTGACCGGAGACCCAAAAAAACATAGTAAGATATTATATAATTTTTTATTTATGTTTATTTATATGTAATAACAATAATATATACATACATGGTCTTGCATTTTCATCTATTATATTTATTTTCTGATAAAGAAACTGTCCAATATCGATTGTTTTTCTCTCTCCTTCAGGATTTTTCGGAAGTGATTAATAGCATCGTCGTGGTAGAGATCTCCAATCTTGTTGACCTTAACTTGGTATGGGTGCCATTCTAACACCAAAAAATTGTAAAATCTCTCTCTAACCTTTTTTAATAAATCTTTGATTTGTTTTACATTGTCTCAGAGTTCATTTTAATCGAGAAAACTACTTTTCTTCCATCTTTACCCATAAGTCCACGAGCGTGCAAGGCCTAAGCCTGTCATTCCGTTAGGTTTGTTAAGTCCAAACTATCCTCATGGAATAATTTTATCTGGCGGTGGCGGTTGTTAAGTCCGAACTATCCTCATGGAATATTTTAACTGGCGAGTGGTCACTTATAGAGCCACCATCATCACAGGCTGACCAACACCCATGATGGCTACTTATAGAGCCACCATCATCACAGGCTGACCAACACCCATGATAACTTATAGAAGGGTCATGGGTAATCATGGGTGTTGGTCCGCCATCATCACAGGCTGACCAACACCCATGATGGGGTCAACCGGAACGTTGAAGGATGAGTTTTAATGGTCTATGATGGGGTCAACCGGAAGATTGAAGGATGGGTTTCAATGGTCCGTGGGTCAACTGGAAGATTGAAGGATGGGTTTCAATGGTCCAGACCCAGATCCCTCCTAAAAAATTGGAGGAGTTGGACCCCGGATCCTCCAGAATGGTAAGTCACAGCTTTACCACGCAGCCATCCGAGAGGAGTTGGACCCCCGGATCCTCCAGAATGATAAGCCACAGCTTTAACACGCAGCCATCCAGCTGATCCTCCAGAATGGTAAGTCACAGCTTTATCACGCAGCCATCCGGCTGATCTTCATTCGGTCAGTCCGCAGGTCTCACAGTTTGTTCTGTGAAGTGTTCGTTTCCAAACATGTGTTCGTAAAACCAAACATAAAAATCTTTCAAAAAAGTGTTCGTTGTACGATTTGTTTGTTAATCGATCACCCACTGTATAAAATGAAATTTTAATTAATTAAACTAATACACCCATACCTCACTATACGGCCACACTTTATACGGCATTTCGCTATAACGGCCTTTTTAATTATGGCACTTTTTTGATTTACAGCCCCCAATGTTTTGTTATACGGCCAAAAACAATGCTGTACTGTTAGATAAAATGAAAAAAATAAAAATAATACTGTATTGTTAGATAAAATGAAAAAAAAATGAAAATTATATTAAAAAATAATGCTAATAATAATAATAATATCTCTAACAGATCGAAGAACACTTGTTGAACTTTATTTTATGTAATCAATTAAGCCAAAAAGTGAAGTGAAATGATTTACACTTATAGTTAATGTTGCCAATTCCAGTTTATGGAAAATCACAAAGTACTGAAGAAATAAGAAAATTATTATATCAAAAATAATTTTTATTTTTTTTCAATAAAGGCAATTATAAAGTAGCTAATTTATTATATCAGCAATTTTAAATTATATATTTTGTTATAAAAAAAAACATTAAAAATCACCCAATCTGGCAACAGTAACGCCATGCCATTCGTAAAGGCGAGACATGCGGTGAAACCACCTAAAGGCACTGCAAAATTTTGAAAAGCAGTCATCTTTGTCTGTATGAACTTATTAAATCAAAAACTTACATCAATCTAATATTTATTAATTAAAAAACATACACAAATCAGATTTTTTCACTTAAGTCAAATCTGATTATTTTAAATGGAGAACAAGTGTTTTATCCTTATATTTTCTCGTTTTTGTCTAAAGTTCGGTGAAAACGAAACAATAAATGAACGATTAACAAATAATTTTATTTATTTTAATAGATTTAACCAATATTTTAGCATTATCTGCGATATTTTTTTTAGTTTTAAATATGGTATTTTATAGCGTATCGATTTTGACGACAATAACCAAAATTCTGATTACCATAAATGAAGTTTTCATAATGCATTTTAATATGAATGATTCGGGACCGTAAATTTTGATAACATTAAACGTTTGATAACAATATCTGCAATTACAATAAGCGGCTTCTACTGTATATACATATGTGCATATGATTTCTTTTGTTTTTAATTTATATGTTTATTTTTGGAATTTCTGTTATTTATTACTTGTTTTGTACTTTTATTTTTATGTAAGCATTTTTATAGGAAATAAAAAGAATAAAATGCTTTATGAACTAAAAACTATATTATTTTATAAAAAATTGGAACAGATCCAATTGAATTTGTATCAAAATAATTGATTCGTTATACAGCTTTTCGCTTTATGGCCAATTTTTCTGGAACGCATCTAGGCCGTAAAGCGAGGTAAGGGTGTATTTACAAAAATTCTTTTATTCCTATTTTAAATTAAACAAATTACAGTACAAAAAGGAATATTGTTTTGCATTTTTCCAGACAATTTATAATGCAATTTATATGCAGCATAAAAATTTTTATTTTTGCTGTACTAATTGTAGCTTTTAATAATTGTTTATAAATTTTTATATAATGTATAATGTTATTTGCTTTTCATTTAATATTTTAATTATATTGAAAAAAATAATTATATTTGTTTTACAATTACTGACAGTTTTTATTAAAATTGTTTGTGTGTATTGAAAAGCTGTCTATTTGTTTATCTGCTAAACGGTCCTGTGTTCAAAAATTTTAGAAATGGAATTTTTGTGCCAATCTTATATAGATATCTATAAGCTTTTTAATCTATATGATTGGATGATTTATTTTTTACATCACTTTATTTGACTATCTAGACCAGGGTTCGGCACCTTTTTTTAATAGAAGGGTATATTTCAGATATGCAGGAGTCAGCAGGCACATTGGGAATTTGGCAGGCACTGTAGCACGCAGGGGCTGGATAGAGTATACGAGGATAGTGGGGACAGAAAACAGTTCACTATATGAGGCATCAGATGTCTCTAATACTAGAAAATTGATTCATTTAATATTATATAGATGTTGCCAAGATTCAGTTTTCATCAAAATTTAATTGTTAAACTGGTACAATTGTTAAATGGTAAAGATAAAATCAAAGTGTGCAATTGTAAAGAATTTTTACTAAAATTATTCATTACAACTACCAGTATTTGTTGTTCAAATATCTAAAATTTAAATTTCAGCTATTTGAACAGTGGGCACTTAAAAATTGCTTCGCAGGCACTGCGTTGCTGACCCCTGATCTAGACCAGCAGTTCTCAACCTTTTTTCCTCCAGGCCACATACACTTGTTTGCTACATTAAGCAGGCCACAACATGCTATATCAAAAAAAAAAAAAAAAAAAAAAAAAAAAAAAAAAAAAAAAAAAAAAAAAAAAAAAAAAAAAAAAAAAAAAAACTCAACTTCTCAATTCATGAATGCCATAGATCAGTTTTTTCCAAAATGACCTATAAAATTTTATAAGTGCATCAGGAAGCACCAAGCAAATTAGGAAAATTCTAATTTTTCCAGATTAAAAAAAATTTTTTAATATCAGAATTTTTAGTTTTTTTTTTTTGCATATGGGAGAAGAATTCTGTGCTTTCATAAAATTCATGACTGTGCGTTCCGAGCTGCATGTAAAAGCTTTGTGTGCCGCAGGTTGAGAATGGATGATCTAGATCAACAGATACAACTTTTAGAAAGTTTAGAACCCACTTATTTTGGCTACATAATTTTCTAAGAGAGCTCTATAGTTGTTGGCTATTGGATAAAGATGGGAGTTTTGGGGAATGATTGAGGGCTAGCTATTCACTCATATCCTCTGATACATTGTATCAGATCACACTATATTTTAGGTTTGTATGCCTATTTTAAGTATTATTTTGTGAGTAATTTCAGATAGTTTTATTTTTGAAATATCAAGTTAGTAGAAGTGATGAAGATAAACCACATGATTTATCTGCTTAGTTTATTGATTGAAAGATGTCGCAGGCCAAAATAATTAATGTATCACTATAAAATTTTTAGGAATACAAATTTGTAAAATTTTTTTCAATTCCTGAGTTTTATAAGAATTTTTTCAAGAATTGAGATTTTCCTGTAAATCTTGAGCGCAATCATTACTGAGGGATGATCACCACTCTTATAAGATAACACTTTATATGACATTACATTTTTATATTTCTCAATTAATATATTATTCATTAAAAAAATAAATTTTATAAATTCCACGAATGTATGAGGACACAAAAATTTGTAAAAATACTGTAATTTATGATGTTTTATATTTCAATAAAAGAAAATAGTAATATGATATATTTTTATTTTCTTATCCTTTTTATAAAAATCATAAAATGCCAAAAATTAAGAAAGAAAATATTTTTGTAATTTTGACAGTAATATTAAAATATTAACAATGTAAAAGTCACAAATAATAATATTTAAAATTTTCTTATATAACTAGTAGTTCTGGAAAAACTAATTACTTTTTTTCAAAGATGTCTTTTATTTTGGAATGAATAAAGATAAGGAATTAATGTTATCAAAATAATTTTCAACAGCATAATTTATACATTCAATGCCATAAAAATCTATTAAATGGTTGCATAATTATTGCTATTATAAGGAATCAATAGTTTCCTGTAATAGTTATTATTATTATTATGTTATAGTACATCAATGTGGATACGGAGTATCTCCGGATCAAAGTGCTATGTCAGACACGAGTCAAGACATAGCTACTTGTGATGTTTATTATGTGTTAACTAACTGTCAGTGTCAATGCTGAGAAACTTTCTTACTATGTTGCATGTATTGAGTAGTGATGCTTTTTGAAGTATTACAGATGTCTTGGGATGTAGATCTAGTGTTTTGAGGCTTTTGTGTAGGGTGTGAGGGATTACTCCTGTTGAGAAAATAATGATGGGTACTGTGACAATCTTTTTCATTCCCCAAAGATGCTTAATTTCTTGTGAAAGTTCTGTGTATTTGCTAATTTTTCGAGTGAATGCATCCTGGATGTTGTGTGTGTCGGGTATTGGGATTCTATAATGTAGGTAACTTTGTTTTGTTTGTCTATGAAAGTGATGTCTGGGCTGTTATGATGTATGGTTTTGTCTGTTAGGATTATTCTGTTGAAGTACATCTTGTGTGTTGGGTTTTCTAAGATTGTGTCTGGTATGTATTTGCAATATGGTGTGAGTGTGTTTATTAATTTGTATTTGGTTGCAAGCTTTTGGTGTATTTTATGCTTGCTACTTGGTTGTGTCTGGTAATCTGGTTTGTACAAGCAACTTGCAACCCGACAATGTGTTGAATCGTTTCAAGTGCTATGTGACATTTCCTACAAATAATAGAGTTATAAGCTCTTAGTTAAGGTGAAAAACAATTATTTATTGCAGAGTACTTTCGGTTTTAATAAACCATCATCAGTGCAAATATTATATCTTTATAACAAAACAAGATGGAATCAATAAATACTCTGCAATAAATAATTGTTTTTCACTTTACTGAGAGCTTATAATTGTGTATTATTTGTGGTTTTAAAAGTGAATTTGAATATATATTTTAGACATTTCCTACATGTGTCGTTTGTTAATGTGGTGTCTTTTAGTATGTATTTCCTGTAGTTTTTCGTGTTTATTACCTGGTCTTGTATAATTATTATAACCCTTCTGAATCTGTAAATAGATCCCTCGACTAACCAGCTGTTTGACGTTTTAATGTCTATGAAGTGTTTCTGAAGGTCGTGTGGATGTCTGCCATGGAGTTCCTTTCTACACCAGGATGTTTTCTTTTTTTTTGTATGTGTGCAATGTTGTCTTTTTGGCATGGAGTGTTGTTCTGAAGATTTAATGGTGTTATGTTTCTATCTGCCAAGACTAGCTTTGTGTAGTTGTGATGTATGTTGTTTTTTATGGAAGAACTCTCTCAGATCATAGATCTGTCTGTTGTGTAAATGTGGGATGTCAATAAGACCACTTCCATCTTCCTTGCGTGGGAGAGTAGTTCGTTCTATGGCAGATTTCGAGTGATGGTACTGGTATTTTGTAAGTGTTGTTCGTGTTTTTCTTTGGAGTGATTCAAATTCTGTCTATGTCCACTGTATCACTCCAAAGGAGTAAGTCAGTATAGGTATGGCGAATGTGTTGATGGTTTTCACTGTGTTTTTTCAATTCAGATGTGTTTTGAGAATGTTATTTAATTTGTTGGTGTATAGTTTTGACAATGTTTGTTTAGTTTTCTTCTGTGAGTCTGGCTTGCTGGAATCCCAAATACTTGTACACCTCACCCTCCTCCATGGATTTGATAGTGTCTCCATTTTCAAGAGTGAAGCCACCTTTCTTTAGGACTTCCTTTTCTATGTGATTCCATGTGTATGTCTTTTGAAAATGTGTACGTGATTTGTAACAACTGTTGTAATTGTATTTCTGTTGAGGCATACAGTTTAATGTCGTCCATGTAAAAGAGATGTGAATGTGTGTAGTGTGTTGTTTGATTTTGTTTATGTCGTAGCCACAGTTCGTTGTGTTCAGTTTGTTGGAGAGTGGATTTAGGGCGAGGCAGAACCAAAGAGAGTGAATTGCCCTGGAAAATACCACGTCTAATGTGTATGGGTTCTATGGCTCAAATCACCCTGGAAAATACCACTGTAAGGATCTAGAGAAAAAGGGGCAGAAAAATTGAATAAATGGTGAAAATCAAAATGTCAATTCGATGTGTTTTCAGTTTGTTGGAGAGTGGATTTAGGGTGAGGCAGAACCAAAGTGGGCTGAGGGAATCGCCCTGGAAAATACCACGTCTAATGTGTATGAGTTCTGTGGCTACGTGATTGTTATTTATGGTAATGTGCAGTGTTGCATTATGTTTTATAGGAATGTGATATATTTGGTATTGATTTTATAGAGTTGCAATGTCTGTATAAGCCATGAATGTAGTATACTGTCGAATGCCTTTTTATAATCTATGTATGCTGCGTGTAAGTGTCTGTGTTGTCTGTGTACTTGTTTGAGTATTGTTGTGAGTATCAGCTGCTCTTTGCACCCCATGTGACTTCTACGACAGCCTTTCTGTTGTCTGTGAGAATGTTGTTTTCTTCGATGTGTGCGTATTTTGTTGGTGATATGAGGTTAAAATTTTGTATAGTGTTGATAAACATGTGATTGGTCTGTATTGTGATGGGTTTCTGGTGTTTGTGCTCTTGGGTTTTATGAAAGTGATGCCTTGTGTAAGAAAAGAAAGTGTATCTTTTGGTTCGTGAATGATGTATGTGAGATGCTTGGCCAGTAAGTCATGAAGATAGATAAAATGTTTGTACCAAAAATTCTGGATGCCATCTATACCAGGGGCTTTCCAGTTGTGAGTGTATCTAATTGTGTTTGTGAGTTCTTCAGTAGTAATGGTGATATAGGGCATTTCTGGTAGGTCTAATGTGCGTGTCTCCTCTTCTGTGATCCAGCTGGCTCTCTGGTTGTGTGTAACTGACACTGCCCACAGGGCAGACCAGAAGCTAGTGAATGATTGTTGTGTTGGTATTTCTCTGTTTTGTGTTTGTTTAGGCTCCTTAGTGTTTATGTTTCTGTAGAATGTCTTTTCGTTGTTTGTGAATAGTGTGTTGTCTAGTTTAAGGCTGGTTTTGTATCGTTTCAGGCATTGTGATTTTGCTGCAAGTTTCTGTTTTAGTGTGTTCATGTATTCTTTAATGTGTGTGTTGTGGTTTTTATGGTGGGTGTGTGTGAGTGAGTTTTTTTTTTTTTAGTTTTAGTTTTCTGAAAATCTTTCTAATACATTTCATGAGTTTTGCGGATCTGTTGTTTTTTGTGTATTGGGTGAGTCTACCTAGTTCTGTTCTGATTTCATTGATTTGTTTTCGAGTCGTTTTTGCCAGGCAGGTTTTAAGTGGTATTTTGTGTTTGTGCCCAACTTATTTAGAAGTGTTTTAAGACCTAGGTGTGTAGTGACAGTGACAGCAGCAGCAGCATAAGTAAGTGTGTGTATTTCTATGAGTGTTGTTTCTGTATTAATAAGTTTTGGTAGAATGTGTGTGTTCATACAATGTAGTGTATTGTTCGACTGTTGAGTTGTGAAATTTAGGGATGCGTGGATGTTGCGTAGGATCTGTACCTGTGAATTTGGTTAATGTTCCCTGGAGTGTGTCAATGAGTTTATTTATTAGGTCTGCATCAGTGTTGTTGATGGGCTGCGTGTTATCATCAATGTATGTTATTTCTGGTGTCTGTTCCACTTCGTATTCTATTTGCGTGTGTGAATTAGTTTCCTGTTGTGATATTTGTTGTGATACCTGAGTTTTAATACTTTCTAATGTACTGTGTGGTATGAGGTTTCTGTCAATGATGGTTCTTCTTTGATCTGCTATGCGTTGTTCTGTAACTGTGATGTTTGGGTATTTGCTTGTGAATTTGTCATAGAGTTCCCTTCTGTACACTGTAATGTCAGTTTCTAATTTTGTAATTGTGTAGTATGTAGGTATGATGAATTCGTTCATATCAGTTGCCATTTCATGCATTGGCGTGGTTTTCCAGCCTTGGTGGTCTCTGGCTGAGTTTCCAGGGAAAGACTTCGGATGGCTGGACTCTGATGTGGTGACCTGTTTCATACTGTGGGTATGTGTATTGCAGTAGCCAGGCTTGGGTTGGTGCTGCTTTTGCCACCAGTGGCCAAGGAAGACTATAGTAAACTTTCCGAATGTGAGCCTCTGCCTAACTCACAGACATGGACCTTGTTAATCCGGGTGACGTCCGAGCCAGTGTTATTATTATGTTATAGTACATCAATGTGGGCATGGAGTATCTCCAGGTCAAAGTGCTATGTCAGACACGATGTGTCTGACATACTTGTGATGTTTAATTGTGTGTTAACTAACTGTCTGTGTCAGTGCTGAGAAACTTTCTTACTATGCGTGTTATTATTATTATTATTATTATAGAAATCTAAATAATTTCGTAAGTTATAAAACAAACTGCTTAAACTCATTAAACAATAGACTCACACAAGCACTTTTTAGCAGTAGACACAGTAAAAGTTTTATTGTGTCTACTGCTAAAAAGTGCTTGTGTGAGTCTATTGTCTAAATAATTTCATACTTATTACAGAATATCTATTTTTAAATTTTACAGCAGGGATGCACAGACTTGTTAAAACCAAGGACCACATAGATTCACTGTGGCCAATAGGAGGGCCACAAAAAAAAACCACAAAAGTTATATATCACATCATGTTTATTAATTACATGTTATAAAGCAACATAATCAAAAGTGAACAAAGAATTTTTAATTGGATGCATGATACTGAATTAATTAACAATTCTTTTTATGTTGGGTTCAACATTTGTAATAGCTAAACACAAGATTGATTCTAAATTTTCATTAGTTAAGCCACAGTGCTACCTTGTATGCATGTACAATTTTTTTTTTTAAATTACCTAATTCATACACATAAATACAATAAAATTAAAAAAATGTTTATTATTACAAATATGATTATTGTTTTCTTATTGTTTAAAAACATTTTTATCGAACTACGGTAAAAATAATTTCACATTAGAAAAATATCTGAAAATGTATGCATTGTTCAAAATTATAAATAATATTTCACTGATTGAATGATTTGTTAAAACAACACAAGATGAGGCAGACCACCAACAAATCAATGGAGGGCCGCATGTGGCCCACGGGCCATGCATCCGTTTTACAGGATCTACAGGATTAATTATTTCAATTTTAATTGCCTAACCATCTTGCTAAATTTTAGAAAAATTAATTAAATATAATAAGTTCAAAAATTATTAATAAGAAATCTTTAAAGTTTGAACATTTGCCATTTTTAAATGATCTTCTTTTCAGGACTGTCAGTTTTTGCTTTCTTATATTTTACTAATTAAATTTCTAAATGAACTAAATTCTAACGTTTAATTATAATAATAATCAGATTAATTTTTTCTTATAGTTGCATTGATTATCAGTTGGACTGGACATACAGAAAGACTTTAAATTTCTACTTATTGGATTCAAAACCAAATTCAATTCAACTATCAGATAATTTTCTTGGAAATTTTAGCCTAGCCCATTAATATTATACAATTCTGTTGATTCTATCAGTTGATGTGGGCAGATCCTGTTTAGGACTGCAATGATCCTCATCCCTGAGTAATCATTCAGATGACAAAGTGGTATTAAAAAATAATTTTCATAATAATTTATTTTTGCTATAAAGTTGTGTAGGCATATATAATTATATTAAACATTCTACTTTTGTTTTACTTGATATATTTATTTATTTTAACTTATATAAAGTATTGAGCAAGAATGACTTTTATGCATTCCTCACTATATAGAATAAATAATGTTTATTCCATATTGCTATACTATATTTCTTTTTAAAAGTCTAACGAATATTCTGAATTTTGGTGATTAGAGAACCAAACCTCCATTATAACATTGTGCCTATGAGAAATTGTTTCAGAATTATGACAGATTCAAATATATTAAAAATTTTGAACAGATCCCCAGTCATAAGTTAGGGACCACTATAATTAGAATTTATTTTCTTCAGAAATTTTTTTATATCTGATTTCTTTAAAAATTTAATTATAAAAATTTTAAATTTGTTCCTCTGTAGCATTCAATAAAGTTCATATATAAAAAGATTTTTTGATAAAGCTCCTAAATAATTAAATAAAAATAATTATGACTGATTATTTAATCCTTATGTGCTCTCACTTACATTTTTTGCTTGTAACAAATGAATTAATTAATATTTTACTTAATCCTAACTGATAAATCATAACTTTAAAAATTATTATTTCTCAAAAAGAACCAAATTCAGTCTAAAAACTTTTTACTTTAAGAGAATTTTAATGATTTAAATAATTTGGACTAATATTAGTGCTATCTCTAAATTAATAAACTAATAAAATAAAATTATATTAATAATTTAAATATTTATGTTCTTGGAAACTTGATATTCTTACAATTTCTTTATCTTTCTATTATTCTGCAATTTTTTTTTACATATTTGCTTATTTTACAAAGTATTCATTGAATATATTAGATAAAAAGGTTAAACAATTCACTCTTGCAACTGTTTAATCATCAAACCAATTACTTACTATTTTTAAATATATACATATCCACCGAGTAAAACAAACTATCAATGATGATATTCAGATCATATTTTGAACTACAATGTATAAAAAACTAAGCATTATACAAGTTTTGATAAATGAAATATTGTCATATAAATTTTATAAAATTATAATATATTCATTGAAATTTCATCATTCTAAACAATATAAAATGATATGTTCTTTTACTATATGAATAATTTTTACGCTTTTTTTTTAAAATTTTCAAATTCATATTGAAAAAAAATTTGAAAGTCAAAAATTTCTTCTCTCATAGGATATAGCTATAATCTTTTTTGATTTGCTCTAATTGGCACACAAACAGTTTAATTAATACAAACAATACAAACAATAATGCAAAATAAACAGGCTGGACAAAAATTTCAGGGGAAATGAATGGTGATAACACATACTGCAAGCATGACATGTCAATTCAAATGGCAAATTATGTTCATGCTTTTTAATTTTTTGACAAAAAAGCAATAAAAAAAAAAAAAAATCCATAGTTAAGAAATAATATTTCTTATTTTAATAAAATTAATAAATACTTTTGTTATTTATAATATAGGTAGTCCTTGACTTATGATGTTTAAAATTATTAAAAATTCTTTAATTTAACTGCATATACATACACATATATTGCTTTTCTATATGCATTGCAGTATTGCCATTAAATCGGCAAGCAAAGCCTTTCAAGAATATGCAATAGCCGCCAGTGTGATTCACCCACTTTTTATCTTATCACAACTTTTGGCAAGCTAGTTGGTTATCAGCAGTCAAAGTATTTCATTTCTCTCACTGCAATTTTTGTATATCATCATAAACCTGTCATGTCCAGTAAGAGAAATAATACTACTGATGAAAATTCCAACGTAAAAAAGAAGGCAAGGAAAGCTTTAAGTTTAACCATTTTAAGTTAAATAGAAAGCTAATTTATGAAAATATTAAAATAAAAACCAAGTAAGTCAATTAATTAAAAAAGTCCTCAACTTACATCAGAAGTGACTTATGACGAAGACATTGAAATGGAACCTCATTGTAAGTCGAGGACTACCTGTATTTTAAGTATTTTATAGTTCCTTTCCTTTTATAGCTCCTAATTTTTGAAATTTATCTCAGCATATAATTAGAATAATATGAATATAATAGTACAGAAAATCAAGAAAGAATAGGAAAAAAGCTAATTCTATGAACAGAATTAATTCAAAATAACTTTCAAAAAAATCTTGTATAAAAAATTTCAGTCATAAAAAGAAAATCATTATCAGAGGTTATTTTCAATAAGAAACAAACACAATCCACAATAATGTGATTCAGTGATATAGATTGTAATATTCAGTTTCTGTGATTTGTCCACTGTCATAAACATTACACATCATTAGCCTTTCGATAGATTTGGCTTTAGGTGTGTATACAGGAATAGTTCAGAAAGGTTAAAGGAAAATAATAATAAAATTTTTTAAAATATTTCTGACTGTCCAAAATATTTTGATTTTCTTGTAAATAAAATACAGGTGCTCCCTGACTTATGTATAATTTGATTTTACATAATAAATTTTCACATGAAAAATATTTGTTATATCATTATATTTTACTGAACAGTGCACTTCTATAATTTTAAATAGTAATATTGCAACAACAAATATGACTAATGATGGTCAACATT
Source organism: Olivierus martensii (assembly GCA_000484575.1). Lineage (NCBI taxonomy): Eukaryota > Metazoa > Arthropoda > Arachnida > Scorpiones > Buthidae > Olivierus > Olivierus martensii. The sequence goes on from AYEL01065579.1 coordinate 36,669, forward strand.
ACTATTTATAACAACTATCGTATAAAAATGTAAACTGTATACATACATAGTCTTACAATAATTATTATGTATTTCCTATCTTGTAGGAAAATGCATGTTCAGCATAAGTTTTAATTTTACCATAATAATTATGTAATAAATTACATAAATTCGACTTACGTAACACTTTCAGGAACACAGGTCTTACATAGGTTAGGGAGTTCCTGTATTGGATTAAAAATTTATTTACAGATTATAAAGGGTATATTTTACGGTAAATATTTGATAAAAATTTCAAAATTTTTGAAAAATAAAAAACCATAATGATTTATTTATTGTGATATTCAAGTGGGAGATTTAAAAATGCTTGACAGTAAAACAGACCAGATAAACATATCAATGCAATAACTATAGACCAGATTTTGAAGTATATGATTTAAAATATTTATATTAGATAGAAAACAAAGTAAAAAAAATCTCTCTTGTTTGTTAATAATCAGTCTCAAATCAGTGAGAACATACAATTTTTATTTTATAGAATATGTACTTACTTCATCTGGACAAATGATAAGTTTGAAATTAAGGAGATCATCAGGATCAGGAAATTCTATCTGACAAGTTTTTGGTAAATTCAATTCATTAATATCTGAAAGAAAAATTTAAAACAACAATTTAATAAATTATAAAGCATATGTTGAAAATATTTTATTTTTATTCTAGTTGTGATATCTATTTAGAGAATTAAAAAAATATATGTATACAATTTTTAAATAACGCCTCTTATAAAGCTATATCATTCCTAAACTTTTAATTATCATTATTGTCAATTATTATCAATGTTAAATCTGATCTATGCAATAATAGGTTATTCTCAATACAGGTTGTCCTCAACTTATGATATTCCAATCTTACAATGATTGTTGCAGTATTCTAAACTTTGTCATTTTCATGTATATTGGCTAGTAATACTTTATTAATTTTTTATTAAAATTATGTATTAAAGCAATTGCTTATCACCAATGGGATCCAGATTCAATTCTGGATGATTTTATAACTTTGAGGATCTTGGATCAAATCTGAATAATTATACATCTTAAAGAATTCAGTATTGCTTTGTCTTTTATTATTACTAAATTTATTACTATTATGAGACATTTTTGACTTTCAATGGAGTTATCAAAATATAACCCTATTGTAAGTTGAGGACAATCTGTATAAGCTCCAGATCTCAAAAAGTGTAATCAGAAAATTTTTTATAACTAATTTTTTTTAAATTTAATTATAAGAATTTTAAATTTGCTTCTCTGTTATATATCGTCATATATGCAGTAAAGCCAACAAGATACATTCCTGCTTGAATAGTTCTGCAGCCAAGAACTTTCTATGATAAAGCAGTGCAGAATACAGACTGAATCAGTCAGATAAAATATCAAATACACTCCTAGAAATTAATCTAGGACTAACCAAATACTAATAGCAATTTTTAATCAATAGATGAAGCTACACTGATTAAAATTTATTTAATAATTTTTTTATTTATTATAAATTAATTTATAAAATTAGGATTATATGATTAAAAGAACTAAAACAAATGTTAAAGTACTACATTTATAAAGTTTACAATATACAATTCATTTTGATTTTTTTTTTGGTTTATTTACTTATAAGTATCCGTAAGAAACTCTGCAATCTACAACACTGTTTTTATATGTGTAATAAATTATTATTGTATCTGAAAGTTTAACTTATAATGTACTAGTACTTTATTAACAGATAAATTACAATACCCTTGGCTATAGAAATGCTAACCTACTACAATCCACTAGAAAACAATCGTTCCTTAACATATACCTAAGAAAAATTTATGAATAAAAAGTTTTTCTTCTCTTTCACATTCTTCTATCGAAGAATAAAAACTTATTTGTTATCCAAGAACTGAATGTTTGGAAAACAAAATATTCAATGGTGGCCAATTAACTCAATTTCAAATCAAAATCGAACATAAACTGCATATTGTCCCTCTTATGACAAACTAGTGAAACTGCATTTATGACTAATTTTAGCATAGTATTTCCCAATGATTGCTTTTTATGTTTATATTGTGTGTCCCTAGTATGGATTTACAAATTTAATGAAAATATTTTGTATTGTAGGAGAGTAAACGTAATTTTCTAAATGTCTAGGTAAAAACAGTGTTGTAGAAGTACTGTGCTATATGAGGGTTTCTGCAATTTTCAAATTGTGTTAGAGCAAAACCATGTTGTAGGAAGCCATGTTATAGGAGGAATACCTGTACAGGAAAACCTGTGCTAGGTGGCCAGCTTTCGGTGGCTGAGATTGTGGCCACCAGACACAGTTAGTTACAAATTTCTTTATTAAACATCAAAGCTTAAAATACAAAGTTTATGACACAGTTTCACATTGTTAATTGAATCTAAAGAAAGAAATCACTAATTAATGTCTGTTTTTGGGATTTTTTCACTTTAGAATGCTCAGCTGATAGAAGATCTAGAATCCATCTGGCATTTCTGATCAAAACACAATTTGCTGACCACCTAGTAGATGTTGCAAACAAGTGCAAAATTAAATGTAACTGGCCATGGCCATGGAACGCAGATGGCCATTTTACACAGTTTAACAATCCCACAATATGTTTGGGCAGATATTAAGATGGCCACGGCTTACAGGTTGGCAACCTAGCTCAGTGGTCACTAGCACAGGTTTTCCTGTATTACAGAATTCTTTATCTTTTGCTGTTACAGTATAGAGCAGGGCTGTCCAAAAGGCGGCCTGCCAAGCTATTTTGTGCAGCCCGTGAGGCTTTCACAATTTGTGACTTTATACTTTTTTTTTTTTTTTCTTTTTTTTTAATTTTTATTAATTATTTAATGATCAAAAAGCTATCAATGACATCACATTTTTATAAGACTTTCAATCACGTCAATTTTAGTTTTAGCTATTTCAATTTAAAGTTTTGAATTGTGACTGTATTTTAGTTATTTTTTGGTTTCTAACACTCACCATTTCAGTGATTGTGTGACCGTTGTTGTGAGATTCTGTTTTAATTTTATTTTACTGTTTAATTTAATTTTATTTTTACCATGAGTTCGTTGCATTTGTGAAATGAATGAGAAAAAACGTAGAATAGAAAATAAAAATAGAGTATATTAGTAGCGGTGGAAAATAACTTTCTCATAACAAATCACATGGATAACTTTGCTTTGTTTAACCAACCTTTTCCTAATTTTTGTGATTTTGGTCGGAAAGTAATCTCAACAATGGATAACTTTGCTTTGTTTAACCAACTTTTTCCTAATTTTTGTGATTTTGGTCGGAAAGTAATCTCAACGTTTGGTAATATTTATTTGTGTGAAAGTGCATTTTTTAACATAAAGATAGTTAAGAACTGAATCAAAACCTGCCTTGGAGATTCTTCTTTAACAGGAATGGATGTAAATATCCAACCCTTGTAAATGCTATTACCCCGCCCTCATTTGTCATATTAAATAGGTACATACATACTATTTTTATATTTTTTAACTGTTTATATTTTATAACTTTTTTTAATGTTTTTATTGGATGCAATCTGTTAAATATAATTTTGTAATAAGGTTTGCTAATCTGGAAATAAAACTGGTTTCCTTGGTTTCCAAAAGTGGTTATATTTGGGTGTTCCGTTTGTTGAGACAATAGCGTATCAAGTACCAAAGTCCCGCCCCTCTTGTAACTGCGGCCCTCCATATCTCTAGTAAACCACAGCTATGGCCCTCGGGTTCATTATAATTGGATAGCCCTGGTATAGAGTAATGGTGGCCAAATTGCAGCTTACAAGCCACATGTGACTCTTTGGTACCTTCAGTGTGGCTCCATGCTATGAAAATCAATAGTTAATATGGAACAAATACTTACTTAATTAAAAAAATAATATATTTGTAAATTTATTTATTTATTGTAAAAAGTATTATGCATCTATATGAAATAAATACATGTAAAATATATAATAATTTTTGAAACCACTATTAAGATTACCCAAAAAAAATTGATGTGGCTCTTATTGACCCAGAAAGAAACTGATTGCAGTTCTCAACTATTTGAGATTGTCCTATATGGCTCGTAGTGACACAAAGCTTGGCCACCTCTGGTACAGAGTTATCAGTAATAACTTTTTTGTTAATTACAAATTCATGAAATATAATACAAGAATCATTTTTGTTGTTATATAAAATAAATTTTCTTGATTTTTAAATATAAAAACAAAACTTTTCTCAACCAAAAAGTAAGAGTAGTTTATGCAAAACAGATAGACAATTGAAAAAAAAATCATAAAATGTTAGCTTTCTGCAATGATCTAAATTTGACCTTATGACCTCTTTCTTTTGTATGGTAAGCTTGGTGGCTAAATTTTGATTGCCCCTTTCCACTCAAATATACGCCACAATAAAAAATATTCTACTTGCTTTAGTGCTGTATAGGACTGATTATTGATAAAAGTAAGTGACCTTATGACCTCAGCCAGGCAAAAGTGTGCTAAGTATTCCATCATTGTTTTTGCATGGTATTTTCTTTATTTTTACTTACATAAAGTGTTGGTAGGCTCAAGATACACATTTTCCTTGTTTTAAAGAATAAACAATATTTATTCAATATTACTGTACATTATTACTTTTTAAAAACATATTGAATATTCTGAATTCTGGTAATTGGGAAATATAAATTCCATTTTTAGCATTACGCCTATTTACAAAATTGTGTTCTGAGTTTATGATGGATATGAACTATGATCAAAAATTTTGAACACAATTCTGTTGTGAGTTGAAAACCCTTTGTATTTGATTATGCCATTGTCAAAGCCGCAGACTTACTGAGGTCAAACGTAAGGTTATTTCTTCTTTCCCAGCAAACAAACAATTCTGTGTATTCATTTCAGGTGTTTTCATTAATTTTCTAATTCAGCTCAGACTACTAGTAACATATCATATGTATATGTTTATAATTATATTTCATGCATGATGAGGTTCAAGCAGCTAGGAGAATCTGCAACAGCAATTCCAATACAAGATTTTTGAGAACAGCTATGATGAAGCCTCTTAACATATTAGAAATGCCTATATCAGTATATGATTATTAAATTTTTTTTCCATTCATATTTACAATGCAGTATAAAATGAGGGAGATAGACTTATCTGGACAAAATTCAAACTATAAAGTTCCCATCTCCAAAGATGAAAGTAGACTATCTGTAAGGATCTTACCAAGCACTTTTTATATTTCCAGGATTTAAGATGTTAACTGGCTAGAGCAGGTGGGCAAACCACAGCCCATAGGCTGCATGCATCCCTTGTAACTAATAGCCATAATGCCAAAAATTTTATTGATTTTTATTATTAAAATTTTATTATTGATAAATAAAATGAATACCAAAAAATATGAAATCTGTAGATATGATCAACCGTTAAACAGAATAAACGTCATTGTGTGAGAAACTGGTTGCAAAATACATTCAAAATCAAATAAAATCATTTTGTTGGTCAATCAACTCAATACCTTTTGTAATTTCACGGTGTTTGTATTTAATGAACAGATATGCTTTTAATTATTGTTTCAAATTTATTATAATTAAATTATAATTTTAATATATAATTTAAAAGAATTTCAATCCTGTCAAGCTTCTCTGGAAATGGCTTTTCACTTTTTTCGGACTGCCAATATTATTCAAACCGATGATTCATATAATGGCCAATGAAAGCTGATCTACTAAGAAAATTGGCTTAAATTTAATGTGTCAACTTTTTATGATATCTTAGTCAACAAATGCACTCCTTAGAAAAAGTTTAGATCTTTCTGTTTTGGCTACATAATTTTCTAGGAGAATTATATCATAATTATATTAGGTTAAAGAGGGATTTTGGAAGTTTTCTGCTATTTTGTTTTACGACTCTTTCCAATTAGATAAATTACTAAAGGGCAGGATCAGTTCCAACCATGGGCTACATCCTCACCCATGGAGGGGCCAGATGGTGAAGGATAAGGATCACGGGCCAGGCCCAGTACTTCAAAAAAATTTTTTCAGTAGATGCCAGACCCTGGATTGACCTTAGACTATATTTCATTGATACAATATGGCTCTTTCTCCCAAAAGTTTGCCCATTCCTGGTCTAAAAAAACCTGATTTGGTCTTTATATTTCCTGTACTTGGGGTTTAAAAATTAGTTAGTCTCTTTTCCACTGACTTAGAAGTAATGCAGTCATAAATATATTTGATAAACTAAAAAGAGCATATCTTAAGTGACACAATGCAGAATTTTAATCATTTCTATTATCAGGTCATCCCATAAGTAATGTTATTTTTGCATGTGTGAAGAAAAACAAAATTTACCTGGAACAGGTTTTTTAATCATCATAATAAGTGTCTCTGGTACTTACAACCTTCTTCCACTGTTCAACAAGTTTTTGAATACCAGACTCGACAAAGTCCATGAATTTCAATCCAAAAACTCAGACTGGTTTCTGTGCACCTCCTTGATATTTCGAAGTTTTACCCAGAAAGTTTGAGGCTGAAAAACAGATGCTAATCGGATGGTACAAGGTCAGGGGACTATGCTGGATGGGGAAATGTTTCCCATTTAAACTCTTGCAACTTGGCATAAGCCATTCTGGCTTCTGTTGTTTCACAAGGTCATCATTCCTTTATGATTAAGAGTGCCAGATGTTTTACCTGCAAGGCAATGCATAGATGCTCTTTCAGCTGACAATAGACTTCCCCTATAATTATTTGGTTCAGTGGCAAAAGCTCATAATTGATTATACCTTGCACATTCCACCAAACATTCATTAAAATCTTACATGGAGCATATCAAGATTTAGCCACTGCTGCAGGCAGAATCTGTTTAGGAAGCCACTGATGTTTGTGATTAATGTTTGGTACAGAATCCATTTTTCATCTCCTATAATCACTCTTTTAAAAACAGCTCCTCCTTTTCACAGGAGAGCAAAGAACTGCAAATGCCTACATGTTGTCACAGATTTTGTGGTGTGACCTCATGAGGTATCCACTTACTCAGTTTTGACACACAGTGAAGATCCTGTAGATATCTGTGAACAGCTGAATGGGATGAATGGATGATTATGGCCAATTCCTTGAGATTTGACTCTGGATTCTCCTCAACAGCAGCTCTCAGCGCATCGTTATCCAGCTTAGCAGGTCAGCATATCCGAGAGGGTCCTGTTCCAAAATTGGAATTTCAGGAACCAGTGTTGATACTTTCTGACATTCAGGGTACCCTGCCCATATATGGTATTGATGTTTTGTGTCACTACAGTTGCTGTATGCCCTTGTTTAAACTCATACAGCCTAGTATGCATTATGAGCTCTTTAGACACCACCATTTCATATAGACATTGATGGCACAAGGAATGCATGTACAACTGTTATTCTCTGCCTCATATTACATGAAGAGCATGCCATGTGATACATCTTATCATGTCTTTGGTCTACTTCATTGTTTGGTCACCAGAAGCAGTAGTTCTGTGGGACATGCAAAAAATGATATCACTTATGGGATGACCTGCTATAATAATTTATAATAAACATTCAATTAGACTGCACCAAACACAAACTACAAGTAAAACTACTCCAGAGCCCTTTAGCATCAAAAGATTTTTATTCAGTAACATTTTCAACGCTCTTGGTGTCTTCCTCAGCTGTTACAATCTGACTAACCTTGCTATACTATACTCCGTCTCAACCTCAACTGATAGTGACGTCAGAAAAG
>AYEL01065582.1:0-35488 GCA_000484575.1 Olivierus martensii
CAACAACTAAAAGAGATGCGTTCTGCGCACCAAAGTGAGCACCCCCTGGATAGAGGTTGTTGCCAACTATCTAGCCAATACCACCTCTATCTAGGTGGTGTTGGCTAAGGTGGATGAGTCCAAACGCGAAAGGAAGAGTAGCAGTCGGTATAATGACGGGTGGATTAGGTTTCAGTTTAATTTCTGTTAAATTAGTTCGACATTGGAAATAGTATATCATTTAGCATTCGACATTACAATAAACTTCCATTCAACTTCAGTTATCTTGCGTTTAAAAACATCCATGTGCGAAGCTGTCATCCCTATTTTGTCACTGAACTCGTTCACTTAGTGCACGTGTACTTGCGTCGATGGTCGTGGCTAAGCTGGACGGACAGTACTGGTCATGTCTCAAGGATAGCAGATTTAAAAAATTAATCTGTAAAATATTAAATTTATGTATTGAATTTCTATTTTTAGAATTTATAATTAGTAAAGAATTATTATTAGTCATGACCAGTGCCTATCAGAGGCGAGCAAGAATGGTGGTTGCCCGAACCTCACGATTTTAGGGGCTTTTTACCACTATATTTGTCATTTTAAATGTAAGCAAACTTCTGTGAAATAAATAGATGTTATAATTGAATAAATATTAAACAATTTTTATATTATATATAGTAATTATACTTCCATAACTTTCATTTTATTATTCAAACGAATAAAAAAAAAAAAAAAACAGAATATTAAAATTTTTGTAATGATTTCGTATTTTACATTGAATCAATTTATTTTAAATTGCCTTCTATAATTATTTTAAATTAAAAAATTTTATTCTATCGAACTGTAAAGAACATTCAACTTAGAATAATTGTAATTTAGTATGCAATTTGTAAATCGTGATATACATACTGTCCGTCCAGCTTAGCCGCGACCATCGATGCAAGTACGCGTGCGCTAACTGAACGAGTCCAGTGACAAAATAGGGATGATAGCTTCGCACATGGATGTTTTCAAACGCAAAAACTGAAGTTGAATGGAAGTTTATTGTAATGTCGAATGCTAAATGATTAGCAAGTATGCATGCGCTAACTGAACAAGTCCAATGACAAAATAGGAATGACAGCTTCACACATGGATGTTTTCAAATGCAAGATAACTGAAGTTAGAAGTTTATTGTAATGTCAAATGCTAAAATGATTAGATATGACGTTGGAAATAGTATATTTAACAGAACTTAATATATTAATTCAATAGACATTGGAAATATTTTATTGTAATGTCGAATGCTAAATGATTAGTTTCGACGTTGGAAATAATTACTAACAGAATTTAATATAATATTAATTCAATAATTCCCACTCATCATTATACCGACTGCGAATGCTAAATGATTAGTTTCGAAGTTGGAAATAGTATATTTAACAGAAGTTATTGTAATGCTAAATGATTAGTTTTGACATTGGAAATAGTATATTTAACAGAAAATCGAAACCAAAACCATTCCCACCCGTCATTATACCGACTGAGACTCTCACTTTCGCGTTTGGACTCATCCACCTTAGCTAGGCGCGGCTTTCGTGGACGGACAATACATCATTTGACAAAATATAACTCACGTGATAGTGGGTATTAAATTTTCAAAAATTTTATTTTAATGTAATCTTCAGTGCAGAAAATTTTTATTTTTAAAAATTCGAGTTTATAATATTTATAATTAAGCACATAGCCGCAATAATAGTAAATTGTTCTAATTCAATATAACAAATTTGATTAACTTTTTAATTAAATTTGTTCGATTGGTTGGCGAATTGGGCGAAATAAGTGAGCTTTTTTTTTTTTTGTTAACAGATGACGCCACTTTCCATTCAGGGAGAATACTAAGTGACGGGGCGAAACAAGCCCTTCCACAGGCTGCCCACCCCTGCGGAGGGGTCAGCCGGATTGTGGAGGACGGGGATCGACGGGCCGGGCCCGGACCCCATGATAAATATTTTCAAGGGGTGGGACCCGAGACTCGAACCCGGGTCCTCCAGAGTGGAAAGCCGAAGCGTTTCAAGGGGTGGGACCCGAGATTCGAACCCGGGACCTCCAGAATGGAAAGCCGAAGCGTTTCCACGCGGCCAATCCGGCCGACAATAAGTGAGCTACTTATTTTAATTTATAAATAAATTTTATTTTTATTTTAATCATAAATTTAAACATGTACTTTAAAATTTCGCTAATTAATCGATAACATTTTGAAATTACCAGACGAAAAGATGCTTTATTATTTTTCAAGTTGCCAGTAGTAGTCGATTTTTTATGTAAATAATGAGTCTTTAGCCATAATACAATATAGAACATTTTCAAATGTAAGGAATTTTCCAAATAATATATATAAACTTAATATTTTCAAGACAGATAACATATTCAAATAGACACTAATTATGGGAATAACCCATAGACAGAGCCGGCCCTAGGGTAGTCGGCGCCCTGCTGCAAAGTTCTTTTATAGCTCCCCTATATTTTTTTAAAGACAATAGTGGTTAAATAATCTTGTAAGGCGCCCTCATACGGTGGTGGCTTGATGCTGTGCATCACTTGCATCGTTCTTTGTGGCGGCGTGTACTGGAGAGCCCATAGATTGACTAAACCAGTACACGCTGCCATTTCGCGAACTTGTCTTGAAATCCAAAATACTGTAGTTTTTGGAATGAATCTTTAGCACAACGGAATTGTCGATTCTTGTTTTAATCATCAGTTGGTAGGGACGAATCTTTTTAATTCTGTAATAGAATAGTTTTTTCCAAAAGGTGAAAATTAAAGTATTGAAATTGAAGATTTGCCTTCCCGCTGACTGGTGATTAAAAGTGTGAATTGGCAGTTCTGTTATGTTAAAGATTCATTCCAAAAACTACAATATTTCGGATTTCAAGACAAGTTCTCGAAATGGGGCGCGCACCGTTTTTGATACTACGTATGGAAAAATATAATAATACCATCGTTCATTTTCTCGACACCTGCACCAGATAGAAAGTTTTCTCTACTCGTCATCATCTTTCGATCAGTACTATTTTCGTTTGCATGGTGGTAATGTAAAATTGGAATAATTAAGTTACCATTTAAAACTCGAAAAATTTCGAGTACAAACCAATGCAATTTATTATATTGAAATTTGACAGAAAACGATTAAATTAGGGCTGTCCAACTGCGGCCCAGAAGGCCGAATGGCCGAGTGATAACGCGTTACCGTGCCAGGCAGTGGTACCCTGGTTTGCGTTCTGCATCCGGCATCACCTGAAAAGTTTTTTCGGAGTTCTGGGGTCCAGCGATCCCCGTCCTTCACAATTGTGGGTGCAGCCTGTGGTTGGGACTGGACTCGCTCGTTAGTAATCTCCCTGATTGGAAAGGGGCGTAAAAATGAAAACAGCCACAGCCTAGCGCTTTAATGAATACGGCCCAACATAAAATCATAAACTTTCTTAAAGCACTGAAATTTTTAGGTACTTAATGAAGTTTTTATTATTTAAATATCTATTTACATTTCCTAAAATATTTCTTATTTCAGTGATTAAAACTTCTTGACCTGTTCAATTTTATTTCAGTGATTAAAACTTCTTGATCTGCTCAATGATTTTAAAAATTCTGACGAAAAGAAGTCAAAGATTATAATGCTACGACATCAGCAGCCGGATGGTAACGCGTTGGCGTTCCACGCAGGAAGACCCGGGTCTGGTTCCAGATTTTTTCGGGGTACTGTGCCCGGCCAGGTGATCCCTTTTTCGGGGTCCGTGCACCCGGCCCCTTTCCACGGGTATGGGTGCAGCCCGTGGTTGGAACAGCCTCCTTAGTAATCTCCGATTGGAAAGGGGACGTAAAATATGCAAAAATAGGCTACATCTTGCTTATGATGGATACTTAAAATCTATGGATTGATATCATCAGTGGCGTACCCAGAATCTTTGGTACCTAGGACGGCATATTTGGCCCCTTCTCCCCCTTCAAAAACGCATCTGTTTCAACTTTCAGCACACATTTCATTTTACATTCCGTGGTACTTAACATTTACGAAATTTTCAACAAAACTCGCGCGTTTTGATTTGAATTCGAATTACCTATCTACATACTGTATTGTATAAGTTGTATTTAGCACCAAACTAAAAAAAAATTATCAATAACAATAAATAATTTTTAAGAACTGAAAATGATATAAAAATGGTTTATGCAAATATCTGATGAATAGTAATGATATTCTGTGCTCTTGGAACCCCATTTAACATGGTGCTAGGGGCAGACAGCACTTCTCTGGATATGCCACTGTATATCATATATTGTATATTACTTACTAACTTTTTTGTTTAACAACTATCGTTGGAATTAGTATATTTTATGTGTGGCCCGAGACAATTTTTTTCTTTAAATGTGGGCCAAAGAAATCAAAAGGTTGGACACCCCTGGATTAAATTGATATTTAAATAATACACGATATTGCATAGTGGAAGTTAACATTTCACTAATTGATATTTTCAAATCTGAATTTCTGGAAAAATTTCATAGTATATTATGAAATTTTTTTGTGGCTTGTATAATTATTTTAATTTTGTTTAAAATGAAAAAAATAATTAAGAAAAAGATATCATTCAAATTGTAACCACTGCATGTTTTATGCATTATGTTATTTGCCCAGTTTTTACTTAAAAGTTGCATACAGTTTTCCCTAATACATAGGTTAAAGGGAATTTAATCCACCAAATATTTTTCAGGCTAACAATGGTGACTCATCGGATAGAATTTTAAATGTAAAGATACTTCAAATATTTAATAAATAATTTTAAATAATGCTGTCATAGTTTTTTTTTATTATTGGCTTTTTTGTTTAACTTGAGTAGCCAAGCAGTAATATATCATTTAAGAAAAAGTCGCACATTTTCTAATAAAAGTGCTTATTTATTATAAAATTTGAAAATCTAAGTAGATGCGGGGAAAAATATATTTATTTCTTGGCACCATATTCATTTGCTTTATGAACATTACAAACAATTCCAAAAATATCTAAATTAAAATGTGTGGAACAGGTGGCAAAAATAGTTTTATTTTTTTTATTTTATTTTTTACAAAATTTTCAATATGAAAAGTGAATGACCCTGTTCAATTATTATACATTCTGTAAAATTTACAATGGTTTTACATTTTTATTCCAAAAATAAACTTGTCTAAAGAAAATAGAGTAGACTTTTCTATCATATCAGATATTGAAATGTTAATAAATTAAACTGCAATTACACAGCAATATTTTGAACTATAAAAATTAAAAAAAAATAAAATAAAAAAATTCAAGATAGAAAAATGGTCTACTTTATTGCCTTGTTTCAAGTTTTCTGTTTGGATAAGAGTCATCTGCCTAGAAACAATACTGTTTCATTCCAAATTTCTCTGGGTCATTTTACATAACCGTATTTATATAATACACATATATTTTTATTTATTTATATATATATTTATATAAGTACAACATAAATCTTAACTTACATAGCTGGTTGTTGATGGAAATACATCCATCAGCTGATGTGCTTTTACAGCAGAAAAAAATTTAGTTTGACTAGGTGGTTTTAAATATGAGGTACTTGTAGCAAGGGAAAAAAACAGATGGCAGTTCACATATTGAACTTGGAGATAGAGTATTACAATGTTCAGTGACAAAGATATGTTTTTTTCACAATTTCCCAATCACCCGTATCATGTACTACTCGGCACTCAAAGAATTGATCATCGTATCTAGTTGACAAAAACAATAAAAAAAAGTAACAATAAAATAAAATTTCAGCACAAACTTTAAATTTCAACTAGAGTATTTAAACAATAAATATATAGTTAGAAAATGACATGGAAATTTTATGTATTAAAAATAGTAATTTGAATATTTAGTAAATTTTTTGTTCAATGACGAAAATTAATTGATAATCTCATAGTTTAAACTAGCACTTTTAGAAAAATAATTATATTTTCTTCTTATTTCCATATTTGGGAAGACAATTTTGGTTTCCTTATAATCATGAAGGAAATAGAAATTAAGGCACAGTTAGAAAATTTTTGGCCACAATAGAAAATAAACACAATCAAAATATTCATCATTCTTCATTTTGTCATACATATTCTTCACCAGGTTTGGAATGTCCTGTTCCATTTGCATTAATTGTATCTGGTAATTCTGCTATGTCTTTAAATACACCAACTAAATTTTGAAAATTTGGTCCCCAGTTCAGTAAATAATCCCATCCTAACATGGAACCATTTGCTGGTTTATATGATGATAAATTTGATAAATCATCATCTGATGCAACTAAAGTACTTAAAGAACCCCTGAATGAATCAAAACCATCATAAGTTTTAGCAGAATCTTCATCATTTTCATTATCTTCTTCTGCTAATTTTGAAAATATCATATTTCCTGGTCCAAAATCACGCTGAACTTTATCATAGTTATCATATTCAAATTCTGAACATGTAAATGAGTCATTACCACTTTCATCAGTAGAAGAATCAGGTGCTTCCAGTAATTCTGTATTTGTTTCCAAAAGTTCTGCTAATTTATTTTTTTCTGGATTGTCATCACTAGAAGAAGATACAGCATCTAATGTGCTTACAAGACTAGAGTTCCTTGGTCTTGCATTTAACCTTTCTATTTCTTCTGCAGTTAATCCCAGAGTTATATTGTTATCATTACTTTTTTTTTTGCCATTTGATTTTGGCCCAGAGTGAATGCTGCTTGTACTATGACTAAGATGACTTACTGGACTATTGAGGCTTCTTTCAGAATTTGTCAGTGGATCTTTAAATTCTTTTGGCCCCACTCCCTGAGAAGTTGCTAATAATGCAGTCTGAAGGGGTTTACCACTAATATCCTGAAGTGTTAGTATTCTTGGTGTTTGTTGAGAAAGTTCACTAGAAGGACTTAAGCGAGCTAGAGGAGTGTTCTGCATTTTCAGAACTGATGGACTTTCTCTTGGGGCTATAGCATTAGGACTTTGACGTAACATATTTCTTGGACTGTCACGAGATGGAGTAGATTGAAATTGATGTGGACTATGTCTATGATTATGCTTATGATAATTTGGAATATGAGGATTTGTTTTATATTTATGAACATTACCATCTCTGAAACCTTTATAGTGATATACAATGTCTATATCTGAAGGAGCTATACTGCTGGCATTTTCTAAATCATAATGTTCAGGAGGTTCAGAATCTGCTATATTTAACATACTAAATGGCTTAGAGTTTTCTTGAAGAGAAGGCTCTTCAATTCTATGAGTAGGTGAAGCTGATGATTTATTTAATACCTCTCTTTCTATAATATCTGGTCTCTGAGGTCTATCAGCAGCAACTTCACGATCTTTCATCTTTTTTGGAACTAAATCTTGAGAAAGATGATTACGTAAAATATCTTCTGCAGATGTGGTTTCTGAATAATTATTATCTTGATGAGTTCTTTGGTTATCATTATTAGAGCTAGTTAGGAATGCATTACCATTTTGTTTGATATGCCCAGGTGCCTTCTCCCTTCTTAGTTTCCGCCTGCGGAAAACTAAGAAACTTACTAAGATTACTACAATTAGAATGATAAAAAATACTATCACAAGTATTATTCCAATGCTGAGTGGATCAGTTGGAACAACATCCAAACCAAGCACTTCATCACCACATCCTCTGTGCACATTTCCATGAGGAATCAATTTAAAATAACTATTGGTACTGTTCAATGTTTGAATTTCTTCATTAACAGCAAGTTTTTTTATGCAACCTTGAAAGCCTTAATTAAAATAAAAGACAATTAATATATCATTTTTAAAAATCTTAATTTTTATTTATATAAATAAACATTAATTATTATAGTTAATATGCTCTTTTTGAATTATAGGTTTTGATGAAATACCAACATGTGTTGGAAATAATGATACATAGCTAGTGACCATATTTTTTTGAAAAAAATAAAGGACAAATCAGAAATTGTTTCATTATAAGAAAAAGCAGATTGTATTTATTTATTTCACTAAAACTGAAAAGCCTTATAACATTTATTATAAAATATAATAAATAATGCCAATAATAAATAGCACAATATAATGAACACCATAGCATTTTAATCAATCATATTATTACTTTAAAAAAATTTAATTTTGATATTTTTCACAAGAATGAACTTTTTGTAATAAATTGGGTTTGTGTTTTAAAAATTTATAAAACTCTATACACATCATGTCAAAGTTGCATTTGGTATAAATACATGCTTCCAATGTTTTGACTTTTAATGTGTTTTCTTAGTGGTCCACATATTCATTAATGAAAATGCCCATTCAGTAGAGGCATTAGAGCTGGGGAGACAAAAACAAAATTCAATTATTTTTAAAATGTTTTTAAACAATATGTGTTTGTCTGTGAAATATTTAAAACTTCCAATTCATCTGCATTAGCAGGAATCATTTTGTTGCCATTCTTTGATCTTTTCATAGGTGACATAACACAGAAACACGATTGTCGGAGAAAATGAGTGTCATGTTTCTGTGGATTGTCTGTTGCATGCTGGTATTCAATTTACTATTTCAATTCATAAATAAAGGACAAAATGGGCATTTTATTAAAAAAAATAAATCTAAAGAATAGAGCAGTGAAACTGAAACTAAGCTGCATCATCAGTGTGTTAAGACTGTTGGCTGCATGTTTGCAATGCAAACATGCAGCCAACAGTCTTAATAATGATAATACAGCTTGATAAAACTTATCAGGATTATCAATAACTTCAGTTAGTTTTAACTCTGAATTCATCGTTAAACATTATAATTCTTATGTAAAATAGTAAGAGTCACTAGTATAAGTTAATTTTTATATATTTTGATATTTACAAATTCAAGAATAAAACAAATATATGTCATCATTCTAGTTATTAAATATTTTGAATATCAGCATTGAATACAATATATATTCAACCATATAGAATCAGCAATTTAAATACAAAAAAGGAATGTTTTAAAAATTTATTGTAAATTCTACTCAAGCCATTGAATTTTATATATTTGAATTATAATTAAAAAGAATATTATCTGATGATGAGGATAGTCTAAATTAATAAATAAAGATTTATTTAAGCAGAATAAAATTCAATAGAATAAAATTATTTTTGTAAAATACTCACTCATTAATGTTTCATCACCTTTTCCAAAGTGCTTTAACTGTCCTCCTAATACAAAAGATGTAAGATAAGCATCTAAAAAGTCATGCATTATTTCAGAATCAATTTCTTTCCAATAAGAGTCAATTGTTATATTTATAGGTGAATGCTGTCCAAGACCACGTTCTAAAATTATTTTATGCCAGTTTCCATCATCAATTTTTGGTCCATCTATGACTTCAGTAACTTTATGTTTTGATTCCATTTCACTTGTATATAAAATTTTACCTTCATTTAACTAAAAAAATAGAAGAAAAATAAATTCACACTGAACTTTAATAATAATAGAATAATAGATAATAGTTGATAATTAGATAATAGTTGCATAATTAATATGAACTAAAATAAAACACTCATTTTCAAGCCGTAAAGTTTTGATATTGTTATGAAATGTCTCTTATTTAAGTGAATAACAAACTGAATAAATTTTTAAATCTTATGAATTTAAATGGAAATTTAAGTAAAATTATTTGATCTGCATTAAAAACAAAATTTTAAATGTTAAAACTACAAAATTTTTTCTTTTATCACTTAATTATATATAATAATAATAATAATTTTATGTAATACCATATTAAAATTAAATTAGTAAGACAAGAACTGATTTATATTAAGCTTGATGAGAAAATATAGTATTTAATTACCATGGTTTAATTATAATATATATTTTCAATTGTTATATTTAGAGTCTCTAATTATAAAAATGACTAATTTTCTTAATATATATAAATTAAGCAAATTAAAAAATCACTTAATTTATTTTTTTAGCAAATAAATAAATAAAATGTATAATTTATTTGCTAAAAAATCAAAGAAATATAATTATCATGATTTATTAACAGTAAAATTGATGAACTTATAATTATCTGACTACACAATAAATTTCAACCAATTTGATATGCTAGATCAGCAGTTTTCAAGGAAAATTTTTCTGTGGTCACCAGAACTTGCTGGTGGTCATATTGATTGACTTTTCCCTTAGTGTGACAAAAATTTGTTATTTTTTATTTTATTATTAATTTTGTAGTATGTGAAAATAAGCATTTTATTGATGGAAGGCTAATGGTAATACAAATACTATTAATATTTACCTGCATTAAATGTAAAATTAATATTTGTGGATGGTTTTGGCTTTCTGGAACATTTTCGAGAAGGAACCTATAAAAGTGAAGACAAACTGGTTCCAGTTTTAAGTTCGGGTATAAAGCCTGAAAGTCGTATGTTGTCATAGTATCCTCAGTGGTTATTTGCATATTTTTAAGCCTATTAAGCACAGTGGTTGCTACTAATATTGTGTTATTGGTTTCACCTAAGATTTTATTAGCCCATTTGGTTATCATCTGTTCAATATAGTATGTTAGAGCAGTACACTTCTCTATGATGGGTCTGGTCTTGCTTCTAGTGGAACTTTGTGGGTTTTTATGTAGGTGAATAATCTCGGGCACGTCGGAGCATCTTGCCTACGGATGTTCCATATTGTTGGAAAAACTAAGAAACCCTAATTTTCCAACAATATAGAACATTCGTAGGCAAGAAGCTCCGACGTGCCCAAGATTATTCGCTACATAAAAACCCACAAAGTTCCACTAGAAGCAAGACCCATCGTAGAGAAACATGCTCCAACATACTATCTTGAACAGATAATAGCCAAATGGGCTAATAAAATCTTAGGTGAAACCAATAACACAACATTAGTAGCAACCACTGTGCTTAATAGGCTTAAAAATATGCAAATAACCACTGAGAATACTATGACAACATACGACTTTCAGGCATTATACCCGAACTTAAAACCAGAACCAGTTTGTCTTCACTTTTATAGATTCCTTATCATAAAATTAATATTTACTCTTTAAAATTTACCATTAATATTTACCTGTAAAATTGTATAATCATCTTCAGTGGCTGCATAAAATAAAACTCCATTTTGAGATTTAGTTCGAAACATAAATGAGAAACTTTTGATGTTCTTTTCAGACATTGGTGAATTTTTCCATTTTTCATTTCGATGATGACTATTAGCAAATACTTGCAATCTGCGATGTTTTTCTTGAGGTAATAATTCAATGAAAGATTCTGAGGAACTAAGGAAAAATGGTTGAAGGGCTGAAATAAAGAAATACAACTTTAGTTTAATTCCTATTTTCAAATTACTTTCTTGAAATTCAAATTATCATATACACTTGTGTATAAGCATAGGATTTTTTACCATAAAAATTTTTGAAAGGGGTCAGGTCAATAAAAAATCAGAAAATTTTTGACAGGATTGTAAGATTCATCAACTCAGTAGTGATGCATTCCATCACAGCTTTGTACCAGCCATGCACTCTGCTAGATTTATTCTAACAAAGATTTATTGATTCTTTCAATATTTTTGTTTAAAAAAGTGGATAGATACGATTGTACATAAATTAATAATTTTTGCAGATACTATATTAGATACTGTACATATATGTTCGAAAATATATGAAGTGATCCTGTTGTGTCTTCTTTGTGATAGTAGAATGTTCTTTGGTATCAACTGGATGTGACATATTTATTTCTAAAAATGACTTATTTCTTCTTGATTATATTATTAAAAATATGCAGAGATATGTAAATGTTCATATTTAAATAAATTCAAAAATATTAACTTACCATGCATTTCATAAAGAAGATCAGGAATGTATAGATTAATCTTTTGCAATGAGTAAACATGGCTGCCACTAATGACATATCATTAGTTAATATTAAATGGAAATATAGTGATTTCTGATATTCCTGATCAGTAATTTATACATTTTCAGATAATTCTGATCATTTAGAAAATATGAGATAATTATTTTTTATCTGATTTTGTATATCAGATTTGAGCTTCCCATGATCACTTGTCTGCTTATCAGCTGCAGAAAAATTTCCATTGTTTGTTTTGATTTTTTATTGTTTAAACTTTATTAAATATTTTTGTTGAAATTTAGGAATGATCATATATTTTCTATTGGACAAATATTTCAATAAAATTGCATTATAGAGAAATGCTATTGGACGCAACATGATCACATCCTGCTCTCTAGCCAACTTTTTTTTTTTGCATTGCATTGCATGATGATGTTTGACTGCTATAAGTCTGGTACTTTGTTTATGTAGCCTTATCTATCCCAATAGTGAACAGGATTTGGAAAATTTTTAAAATCATAAAAAATATTACTGATTTATTTCAATGAATATCATATTGCTCTAACACTTGAAAGTAATGGGTCTGCTTATACATGAGTTTTACATTTTTACTGATTTTCAAACTCTGAAATCAAGAGAGGATTGACTTATACATGGACTGGCTTATATATGAATATATATAAGCCAGTCCATGGTAAATTAAAATAATTTTTTTAATGAAACATATTAATACTTTAATTAATTTTATATACAATATGAACATTACACTCAAGCACTATAAGCAGTAACTATATTTATTTTAAGAAAAGAAACGTTTTCGATCTACTACAGATCCTCTTCAGCTTCCAAACATTTAAAACTTTAAATTTGAAAATATTTACATTCGTCATTCTAGTCATTATGTCACTACATATGCGAAAGATATTAAAAAAATTTTAACATAGTATCAGCTTAAAAACCCAAAATATTAGTAAGCTATAAATATTATATACAAACGTGAACTTTTAACAAAATAATATAACACAACAACTTTAAAAGTTCATAATTTATGCATAATTCCGTAACTCCATGCACTGGAGAACAACGTACTGGGTTGTTCATTAATAACATTCTCATGTGTTCCTCTTTCTGCTATAACTAGGGATTCTTGTAGGTATGCATGTTTATGTTTAACACCTGTTCTTATAATTTTTGCTTGCTTCCAATCAATATCAAGTTCATATTCATAAAACCTCTTAGCTAGTGCTGTACTTAAACGGGCGTTCATAATATCTTTTTTATATTCGTCGATTCTTTGGGATTCCTCATTGTTACGCCAATATATTCTTCATGCTGTCCTAAAGTTTTATTATATATAGGAATCATATATACTCCTGATAATTGCTGTTTCGGATAGGGCTTTTTATCATTCCTCAGTTCCGAAAATAAAATTTTATTTCTCTTAGGTGCCAATGTAATCTCTGTTCTTTTCGCTACTTCTCTACTTTATACTTAGGGATTTATACTTAGCAATTTCATATGGCACCGATATATATCTCTGTTGTTCTGATGCCGACCCCCTGCCAGCTGACACATTTGGTACACCATTATCTCTATGTAAACCTTCGGATAAAATATTCATCATATCCATGTCTTCTGCCTTCTCTAAAAATAAATTCTTTCTCTGCTCTTTTTGCCTCGTCTGTTGTGCAATGTGTTAACATTCTTCTAAAGATTCTAAATTCCTTTTGCATATGTAGTGACGCAATGACTAGAATGACGAATGTAAATATTTTCAAATTTAAAGTTTTAAATGTTTGGAAGCTGAAGAGGATATGTAGTAGATTGAAAACGTTTCTTTTCTTAAAATAAATATAGTTACTGCTTATAGTGCTTGAGTGTAATGTTTCTAGTATAGAAAGCAGAGTTAGAATCAAGTAATGTATATACAGTATGTTCCTCATAGTTACAGTAGCATAAAGTAAAAAATTTAAATTTAAATTGAATTAATTACAGTATACTGATTAAATTCAAGAATTGAAACAAGTTATAAATCTGTGAAAATTAACAGACATTTATATAAATTTAAATTAATTTACCACAAACAATGAAATAAAGCTAGAAAAATATATCAAAATTAAAAATATATATATTGAAGTTAATTTAATTTTTTTAATTGAAAGAATTGAAAATATTATCTATATAATAACTTATATTAGAAAAAATCTAAATCAAGAAATTATTACAATTGATCATCTAGTAATCAACTAATAATTACAAACTTTTGCACATAAAACATTTATTTTGAAATTTTTGAAAAATTCAAAAATTTAAAAAATTGTTTCAACAGGTTAAGATTCATTGGTTCTGCCAAAGGCTCTTAAACAAACCAGGGGCTTTTAATCAGGATTGCAGAGTTGGAGTTCAGAAGTCCGATTTTTTTTAAAAGGTGGAGTCTGAGTTGGATCATTTTTATCTAATTCTGCAACCCTGGGTTGCAGAGTCAGAAGTTTTTGGGTGGAGTCGGATTTTTAAACTGCCCGGAATCAGGAGTCGGAGTCGAACCTTTCAAATTTTAGGGAGTCGAAGTCGGAGTCTGATTTTTTTTAAAAGGTGGAATCTGAGTTTGATCATTTGCCATCTGATTCTGCAACTCTGGGATGCAGAGTCGGAAGATTTTTGGTAGAGTCAGAGTCAGACTTTTAAACTGTTGGGAGTCGGAGTCAGAATCAGAGTCGGATTTGTTTTAAAAGGTGGAGTTGGAGTCAGAGTCGGATTATTTGCCATCTGAATCTGCAACCCTACTTTTAATAGAGATACTTTAATTTGATTACCAAGTAAAAAAACCATATGAAGATCCATATGATTTTTTAAAATTAGTTTTAAAATAATTTTATTTGCCATTATGATATTTACGTAAGATGCTTTTATGTTATCAATAAATTGATATGTAAGCTGAGAGTAATTTTTTCTAACAGTTTTTAATATTTTAAAAGATTGTTAAAAAAAATTTATGAGCAATTTTATTTTTTAATTTATTTTTATAATTAAAAAATAATCAATTAAAGATTATACTGAATTTTAGTTCTGAAAAGAAAATTGTGGGATATTTGAAACTAAAAATTGTTAGCATTGGTCTAGGGTCATAAGAATGTTTTAGGATTACAATAAAATAACACTTTTTTCTAGATTAATATTTTATACTTAGAACATTAACTTTTTAATTGAATAAAATTTGATTAAAATGCAAAATATGATAATATGTCTTACCATTATTGCAATTTGGAGCTTTAACTCCTGAAGAACAAACACATGAGGATGTGAACCATATATCTTGACAGTTTCCACTTTCACCACATACAACTGTATTGGGACAAAGTTCAGATCTAATACAAGTAGTTGTAGTATGCATTGATTTTATTGGAGAACTAAGATCTAACATTCGCCCATTAACAGCTACACTATGAACACATCCCACAAAGTCATCTGCAGTGATCTGCCCTGGTCTTTCTATTATTGGTTCAACAGAAGGTACTCCACCAAGATAAAATAAATTAGTATTAAAGTTGAGAGTCCTAAAAATACATAAACTCATAAGATAAAAATCCATTAAATTTAATATAGAAAATTTCAAATAAAATATAATACAATTTTATTAGATGTCTTAGGAAATTATTATATAATATAAAAAATGATAAACTGAGAAATATCACTGAATAAAAAAAAGGCAACATTGGTATAGCTACTTTTCAGATTCCACCTAGTAAAGTATAATGCAAAAAATAAATATAGAAATCCCCTGATTTATGTCATCTTGTGTTATGTCATCCCACGCTTATGTTGCTGCCCCAGATCCAATTTATTTAATCAAAGTGAGCAAATAAATCTCTACATTCTATTACATTGCTCTTATGTTATCAATAAACTGATATATAAGCTAAGAGTAATTTGGAAATGTAATGCATGGAATAATAATAATAAGTAATGCATGGAAATGGTGTAATAGTAGTAAATAAGATCTTTGTTTTATATTTGTAATAGAGATTTATAGAGTATGCTTATGTTTATTTGTTATTAGTGAATATTTTATGTTGGTTACTTTATAACGTGTAATTAATATTATTGTTAATTTTTTAATTTATTTAATGTTTTTCATATGTTAATTATATTATATTAAGTTGCTATAGCAATACCTTTTAAACTTTAGAATTGTGGCGTTCTATAGAACATATTTTTGTAGTTTGTTGATTTTTGGTAGCTGAAGAGTATTTAATGTAATCAAAAGTGCTACTACCATATAAAAATCTTATTAAAATGTGTTTTTCCTGCCTTAGAGCTGTTTTTTGTTTTATTGAATAAGAGTAATTTTCATCTCACATACATATAAATTGTCTTGTCCCAAACAGTATCTAATTCAATCCATTGAGCTAGGACTCAGGTTTGAGCCTGTCTCTGGGTTAAAATCTAAACTTCTTTCCACCAATTTAGAGCAAAAAACAATTTAATCAGATGGAATTATGCTATGTTTCATCCTGGAGAATTTGAGTTCAATTTCAGGTTCCATACCTCCAGTTTTCTTTAAGAAAGATTTAACCTGGCTCATTGAACAAATTCTTTACCTCTTAGCTGACCTATTACAGTTATAAGCAAATTGTGGCGAATGTTGGAATATCTTGTCATTTAGTTACTTCCAGTAGAAAAGCAATTTAAAACAAGAAAGGAAGATACACAAGTATGGACAGCTTATAAAAGGCATTGAAATACCTCGATCCTTAGTATCCATTAGAATGGAAAGTGATGCAAAATTTAATAAGAAAAAGATATTGAAAGTCTTCTGGAAGGCCTTTAATATCCTATATGCAGCAAATATTATAGAGGATTCATTAACATAAACTATTGACAAAACAATAAAGGCATCTGGAAGAAAGTTTGCCTTTTCTTCTTAGTTTATTTAGGGTTCAGATATCACTTCAAAAGTTAATCCTGTTACCTTCCAAATAAAGTTTTCTGCCATATGGGCTTCTGTTACCTAGGCAATAAGAACCCCATATGATGGCAAACTAACTTTAACTTTTTTTAAAAGGGGACCAGACAGAAGTTATTAAACTATTTTAGACAGACACCTTTAAGTTAAGCTAATTTATTTTCTTTTAGACAGCTTGATAAAGAAATACTGAGTATTGTGCAATCAATAAAGAAAAATGTATTGATAAGGAGTGAAGGAAATTTAGACCTTCAATTTGAAATTACTTATTCATTGGAAATTATTATTATTACTTGAAGGTTGGAGTTGGTCAAGAAATAAACTAAAAGAAAATTATGCATTATATTTTATTATTTTGATTAAAAATAAACCAAAATCTAAACTAGCTTACAGAACCTTAAAATAAAATTAAAGATGCAGGAGCACTTTTAGGCTGGACTGCACCTCTTCAGCTGTACAGAGAAAGTGAGTGTTAAATCAATCTGTAAAAACAATTTACACTTGTTTTTATAGATGTCCCATTCTCTGTTAATGATCATTTTCTCTGTGTAGCTGAAGGAGAGCAGTCCAGCCTGAAAGCACTCCTACATCTTTTAATTTTATTTTAAGGTCCTGTAAGCTAGTTTAGATTTTGTTTTATTTTAATTTGGGATCTAGTTGTCAATTTGGTTTATTATTTTGATCTTTTGAACATTTAAAAATGTCCATAAAATCAAAATAATAAAAGTTATGGAAATTTAATTTTAATTATTTTGATTTTAGTGACATTTTTGTGATTTATATTTTAATTATGATTAACAATATTTTATATATTAATGGTAAAATAATATTATATAAAACAATTATTTATTAAAGAATTATATATATAAGAAAACAAAAACCAGGCTATCAGGCTATCTAGTAGTAAATAGAAATCTGTGGGTAAATTTTTCGAAATATCTTCTAATTCTTTGCCCATGGTTATATTATAATTTTTGACCAGTTTGATGAGATCTATCGAATGGTATCACAGCAATTCCGTGAAAAGCAGAATTCAGCTGTTTGATAAAACTTTTGAAAATTTTATTTGTAATTAATTTTTATATATTTTTTTTTTATCGGAAGGTGATATCCAGAAAGCTGAAGCGAGTCTCATGTTGCCAGTCAAAAATTTAAATAGATTCTTTAGATAAATGAAGATCGTATTTCGTTTGAGGCAAAATAATATTACATTCGTTTATACAGATTATCTGATATAAGATTCGTTTTTGTTTATCATCAGTGTTTAAAATCTTCGACAGCTCAACCTCTTAATGTTAAAGAGTTCTCTACTAACTGCTAATTCGTTTTTTTTTTTTTGTGAATTTTTTCGATAATTATTAAGAACATTATACAGTCCCCGCTGATTAATAAAATCAGATCAAATCCTTAGGAACGGATTCGAATCAATGCGATACAATTGAAAAATCGCCGGGTAATAAAATCAACATCGCCGCTTATAAAAATCATTCATTGTAGGTACAAAACAAAAATCGCTTTTCTAATCGAATTTTTAATTCAAAGTTCACCAGTTCTTCGGTATTCCAACTGCAGGTGTTCGATTAGTCCACGTGAATCACAGAAAACGGGAGAGAGTAAAACGATTAAAGCGAGTGATAATTACTGTAAATGGTAATTATCGGCAATAACAATTTCAGAAATCCGAGTGAAAATACTGCCGGGTGCGACCTTACTGTTGCCAGATCTGGCGATTTTTTATTTTTTGATGACGAAATATATAATTTAAAATTGCTGATATAGAGATTTAGCGACTTTATAATTCCCTTTATTGAAAAAAAATAAAAAATTATTTTTGATATAAGAATTTTTTTACTATCGCTCTAGTTCTTCGTGATTTTCCATAAACTGGAATTGGCAACAGCTTAAGCGTAAATCATTTCACTTCACTTTTTCGCTTAACTGATTACATAATATACAGTATACAGTTTAATAAGTATTCGTCCATCAGTTATAGAGCTTTGTAATATTATTATTATTAGCGTTATCTTTTAATAATAATTTTCATTTTTTTTAATTTTTTATATCTCCGCATCTATCATTTTCTCGTATCCATAGTTTTTTCGGGAGTCCCGACGAAACGATGAATCGAGATTACACTGCATATAATAGCAAAGTACAGTATATATTATATAATAAAAAAAATTGAAAATTATGCTTTTTGACACGCACCCGCTTAATGTTATCAATCGGTTATTGTTTTCAAAATAGATCGGTCCCAAAGTGATTCTAATAAGCGGCTTCTACTGTATATCGTATTTTATAAGTCTCGTTTTAATTATGTTGTCTGTGGACTGGATTTTGAAAAAAGGTGCAAAATTTTACATTTTAAAATCAGCCGGTTAATAAAATCAAAACGATTCGGACACAAGTGATTTTATAAAGCGGCGGGCACCAGTATATAAATTTATAGCGAACAATTTGTAATGACATCAAAAAATTTTCATAAAATCAATTTATATAAATTATAAGATTTTATTTTGCCGAATCTGATAAGGTGGGCTATTTAAATACCTATCAAGGGCTGGTCACTCCTATCAGGGAAACTACAGGTGGATTAGAAAGCAGTTAAATCCAGAATCTACAGGAAAATGAAGAGTGATATACTTGAAGGATTTAGTTCTAAATCCTTCAAGTGGAAAATTATCTATCAAGTTCCATCTGGCGATATCAGTAATTTGCCAGATGATAGCATGCTAGACTTAAGAGAATCGGAAATAGACCACACTAGCAGATATTTTGGAGATGAAACGGGCTGGCCAGGTATTTCCAGCCTTATTCAGTAGAGTAAAGCTAAAAACCCAATCCTAATAGAGTATGAGCAACCCATGGTGAGTTCTGAAATGGCTTAGTAACAAAGATGGAAAGCTAATAAAAAGGATGAAGAATGTCGAGTTGGTTTATTAATAAATTCAATTGTGGAATCGAATCTCACAAGAAAAATAATATATTTTATATAGTATTGCGCATAGAGGCTCTTAAATTGTCACTATAATGTGCAGTGGCAATTTAACAGCTCCTATGGGCTGGCTAGCATTCATCTTGGAAATAACCTTGGATTTGAAGAATGAGATTCAACGAACTGGGCACAAACACTTCTTGAAAAATCTAGAGAATGAACTCGTAATCGAATCTGTCCCTCAATTTTGAAGTCTAATATGCTTTTATATGCCCACCCACTCACGAATGTCAGAACGAAAATTGGTTTCATTTCTTAATTTTTGACTTTTACGAATTCTTGTACATAATTACAAGAACTCGTATCACTTATGACGATATAAAATATTATAAATTAATTCAGTTTAAAGATTTTAACAGAATATACAAAAATATTTCAGAAGGTAATAATAGAATGATTAAGTTCATAAATAAATCACCTTTCTTTCAAAATTTTATATAAAAAGTAAATAAATTTGATAAAAATAATGTTTATAACTTTACCTCCATATTGAAATATTTGCTATCAACAGTATGAGCCGATCCTTTAATAACATCATTACCATAGAGGAATAAAATCTTTATCGTGTGATACGTTCCATTAAAACCATCTCCATTAAAACCATACGTTCCATTAAAACCATTTCCAATGTTACCATCTTGATGGTAACATTGGAAGATTGGGGTACACTTATGGCCACTGCAATAATTAATGTAGTATGCATAATTTCAGTATATCAATACGTTAAAATCATAAATTAGAATCAGTAAAATATCTTAATTTATAAAACGTGTCTTACCTGTTAATTTGTCATTGTCAGATTTCCCAATTCCATGTCGTGATTTTGAAACATTAGAGATTCTAATTCGGGTTTAAAAGTAATTGCATCCGTGTCTGAATTTATTGGCGATTGATTCTTTCCCCTACAGAATTTGTTTAGACAAGGCCAAGTTGTTGGATCTGTATAAACTGGATTAAAAATATATGTATATATAATGAAGTTTTACACTAGTAGTAATATAAAGTGAGACTATTTGAGCCAATGTGCACCTTTAAATTCATTAAAATTTCCACTTTTCTTTATAATTATATTCTACTTCATTAAATATAATTAATTCTATTTTAATTATTTATTAACAATTTTAATAAAAATTACAGTCAAACCTCGGTTCACGAACAAATTTTCCGAACTCAAAGCATCTCGGATGATGTAGCGTGTCTTATCTGTGTCTCTTATGTTGATATGCAAATCGTCAACATAACATTTTCAATGGTAATGCCACTTGTCACTTTAGAAACATTTTAAAACGTAGACAAAAACAAATCACACTGGACATTTTTTAGTGAATCAAGAGGCCCAGTGGGTCTGAAGCAGAGGAGGAGGAGGAGGAAAACAAAGAGATAGAAGGCTGTACTCACTGGTTTAGCCTTATTTGATTCTTTTTTTAGATTAAAAAGTTCAAATAAATTAAAATTATTATTTTTACCCAATATGTCCAATTGTTGACATTGAGCATGTAGTATTTCCATGAAAGCATTCTTCACATGTTTCACCATTATCATTACAATCAGCTACAGAAACTGAAGCAACCTAATAATATTAAAAATGAAACTTTTTGAAACTAATTTTTTAAATCCCATACCTTTGTAACTATTATTAAAATATTTATATGCCATATATATATACATAAAGCATAAATTTGTGACTGTATTTCAGTCTCAAAGCATTTCAACCAATCTAATTTTAGAAATTATAAATTAATTATACAGTTTCTCTAATTAAGCTTATTTTCTGAATGCCTGCTTAAAGCAGGGGTGGGCAACCTTTTTTGTAGGGGGTCATATAGAAAAATTTATGGTGGGCCATGGGCCAAAACAAAAACAATTGATATAGAATTTTTTTAAAAAAGAGAAGGTACAGATATGTAAGTATACATAGCGTTATTTAAAAAAACAACCACGAGCCAAAACAAAAACAATTGATAATAATAGTATTTATTTAAAAAAGAGAGCATTGGTATTAGATATAATAAATACAGATATGTAAGTACATAGCATTGGTATTAGATATAATAAAATAATGTGGCTGATGTAAGTATACATAGCGTTGGTATTACATATAATAAAATAATGTGAATAAGTATACATAGCGTTGGTATTAGATATAGATCGGAAGAGCGGTTCAAGCCAAAACAAAAACAGTTGATAATAATAGTATTTATTTAAAAAAGAGAAGGTACAGATATGTAAACTGATGATAATAGTATTTATTTAAAAAAGAGAAGGTACAGATATGTAAGCATAGTTGGTATCAGATATAATAAAATAATGTGGCCCGTGGGCCAGAGGTTGCCCATCCCTAGCTTAAAGTATTCAAAATTTCTAAAATATTTTTAAGCTTATGAGCAAATAATGAAATAATTATTATATCTAATTGTTTATTTAAATTATTAAGTTCGTCAATTTATATACTATTTTTATTGAGTTTCTATTATATAAATTGAATTAAATTATTATTTTGTTGGATTATGACTGCATTCTACAAAATTACAGTATAATTCAAAGACTATACAGCACTACTAGCAGCTAAGATTAACTTCATTTAATGTTACAAACATTTTTTGGCTATTATGCCATCCTCAGGTTATGTTCCAACAGCAATCGAATACATCAATTGCTGAGGATGGAATAATAGCCAAAAACATTTGTAATGTTAAATGAAGTTAATCTTAGCTGCTAGTAGTACTGTATAATCTTTGAATTATAAGTATAATTATAAGCAGTTATATTTAATAGTTTAATTACAGTATAAATACAGTAATCATAAATTTTTCAGTTTGTATATTCTAGTAACAAACTAAAAAAAAATTTATTTAAGAATAAATAATCACTTATGCGTTATTGTTTTTTTTCACTAATCGTAACAAAGTGGCATATAATGTAATAACTGTAGACATTATAAAAAATAACATTTAGAAAATAATAAAAATTATTTTAGGATTTTTATCTTAAACAATATACAAATTCACTTAACAGGACCACAAAAAACATAAATTTAATAAGAAAAATACTTTTAGATTAAAATGTCTATCTTCAGTTCCATATAAAATATGCAATCAAACATCAATTTAAATTGAAGTTACATTACATGTCACACAATGCTACAAAAAAATATAGGTTATATAAACATAAAAAAATATATAAATAAATAACAATAGTGGCAGGATACACAATATTTATTTCTAAAAATGCCTCTTTCTTTTTTATTATATTACTAAAAATATGTAGATTGTATGTGAATGTTCATATTTAAATAATCTCAAAAATATTAATTTAATGGGCACTTCACAAATAAGATTGGGATTATGTAGATTTTTCTTGTTTTTAATGAATAAACATGCCTGCCACTAGTGCACATATTGTCAGTTAATATTAGATGAAAATATAGTGATCTCTGATATTTTTGATTGATAATTTGTGCAATTTCAGATAGTTCTGATAATTTAGAAAATACAAGGCAATTAATTTTGTAACTGATTTTGAACATCAGATTTGAAATTACAATGATCATATGTGTTGGTTGGCTTTCCATTTGATTTCTTTTACAGTTTCAGTCATTCAGTTTTCTTTAATACAGCCCTATAATTTCCAGAAAGTTCATGAGCTTATGAATCTACATATGAAAATATGTAGATGTTCCTCCAAGTAAATCTTTTTCAATTTGAAAAAGATTTAAATTGAAAAAAATTTATAAATATTTTCAATCCAATAGCACTACTAGCAATTAAAATAAAGTTTTTTCTTAGAGGAACATTAAAATTCTAATGCTATGATATTGTGTACTGAATCTACTGAAAATAGATCATTTTATCAATCTTCATTGTATTGTCCCCAAGAAGATTTTTTTTAATTGGTAAATTATTTCTTGCATTGATTTCATTTATTTCAAACCTCATGTTAATTGAAATGTTATATTATCATCAGGCTAATTTAATTACAACTAGTAGAAGTTATATTTTCAATCCAATATAGTACTACTAGTAGTTAAGAAAAAACTTTTTTTTAACTGCTAGTAGTGCTATATTGGATTGAAAATATTTTACATGAGTATAAGCAGTGATTAAAGGAAGTTTAGTAGTTAGTAGAAATTATTTGTCTTTCTGAATTTATTAAAGAATAAAATAGCAAGATAATTTATCAATATTATGTCATTATGACATCATTAGTAACATGATGCCATTTATTTGTTATGTAATGAAGATGTCATGGGATCTTTTGATGACTTCCTGAATTTGAACAAAATCATTTTGCCATATAATTTAATAATTATAGCAAAATGGAATCCATTCCTTTTTTGTGTCCAATTTTAATGTAGATTTAAACAGAGTATTAGGCCATAATGATGCCATCATCACAGCGATGTGGCTTTATTATGATATCCTGAATTGAAATTGTATTAGGTTACCATTGTGGCCTAAGACTAAATTTATTAGTAGTTTTAAAAAGCATACACTATACATAGCACCATCTATTGACTAAATTGTTAAATTTTAAGAAATTTTTGGATTTTTCATAATTGTTTAACAATGACTGTTCTAAAAAAATCATTAAATAAGCAGTTATTTAAGTTAGACAATCATAGGGAATCATGCCAAGTTTGGTAGTTGTAGCTTCTACTATGTAGAAAATTACTCTTCACAAACAAACCAACAATTAAAAATTTTATAAAAGATTTATATTAATAAATGTTATATTATTTAGTTCTATATATAGGTTAGATATCAAATGTTTCTCACTTCTCCCTTTACTTTCTAGACTTCTGCACACTGCTTATCTACACTCATTCATAGTATTTGTTCATCATCCTGATATACACCCATCTAAATTTCATTCACTGTGCTGGAGCAACACATCTAATCTGCTCCTGGTGTAAAGACCAGATGTTCAATTTCATACAGTGCACATGCAATTTTTTGATCCCTGAAGACCCCACATATAAATAAAAGTTTAAAATATTCTAATATATGAAACTGTTAGTTAATGCATGATTTTATTGTATATTGTACATTTTTATATTATATATTGTTAGAAAATTTTACCAGTAATCTGTCTCCAAAGTTATACAATGGGTGATTGGTTAATGAACATAATCCATTCCAAGACAATATTCGTTATCGGAATTGTTCGTTAACCAATTATCAATTTACCATAGGTTTTTATGGGAATTTGATTAATTCGTTCCAGAGACCCAAAGAAACATAAATAAAAAATTATGTAATTTCTTACTACGTTTATTTATATGTAATAACAATAATATATAGATACATAATCTTGCATTTTCATCTATATGTTTATTTTCCGATAGAGAATCTGTCCAATATCGATTGCTTTTCTCTCACATTCAGGATTTTTCGGAAGTAATTAATACAATTTTCATGGTAGAGATCCCCAAAGCTATTGACCTCAACCTGGTATGGGTGCCATTCTAAGACCAAAAAATTATAATCAACCTGGTATGGGTGCCATTCTAAGACCAAAAAATTGTAAAATTAACCTGGTATGAGTGCCATTCTAAGACCAAAAAATTGTAAAATCTCTCCAATCTGGTATGGGTGCCATTCTAAGACCAAAAAATTGTAAAATCTCTCTCTAACTTAGGGTGCCATTCTAACACCAAAATATTGTAAAATCTCTCTTTTACCTTCTTAATATTCTAAGACCAAAAAATTGTAAAATCTCTCTCTTACCTTCTTTAATAATGTTTGATTTGTTTACGTTGTCTTCAAGTTCATTTTAATCAGGAAAAATTACTGTTCTTCAGACGAAAAAATTTCCAAAAAATTGTAAAATCTCTCTCTTACCTTCTTTAATAAATCTTTGACATCAAAATATTGTAAAATCTCTCTCTTACCTTCTTTAATAAATCTTTGATGTTTAAGTTGTCTCCAAGTTCATTTTAATCGGGAAAAACTACTGTTCTCTCATCCGTTAAATCTCTCTCTAACCTTCTTTAATAAATCTTTGATTTGTTTTACGTTTCGAGTTCATTTTAATCGGGAAAAACTACTATTCTTCCATCCTTAAGGTGGTGAGTTCATTTTAATCAGGAAAAACTATTGTTCTTCCATCCTTACCCATAAGGTTCATTTTAATCAGGAAAAACTGCTGTTGTTCCATCTTTAAACTCAAATTCATTTTAATCGGGAAAAATTACTGTTCTTCCATCCTTACCCATATGGTTCATTTTAATCAGGAAAAACTACTGTTCTTCCATCCTTACCCATATTATCTTCTTTAATAAATCTTTGATTTGTACTTTCTTTAATAAATCTTTGATTTGTTTTAAGTTGTCTCCGAGTTCATTTCTAACCTTTAATAAATCTTTGATTTGTTTTACGTTGTCTCCGAGTTCATTTTATGGGAAAAATTACTGTTCTCCCATCCTTACCCATAAGTCCACCGAC
This sequence comes from Olivierus martensii, assembly GCA_000484575.1. Classification (NCBI taxonomy): domain Eukaryota; kingdom Metazoa; phylum Arthropoda; class Arachnida; order Scorpiones; family Buthidae; genus Olivierus; species Olivierus martensii. The sequence goes on from AYEL01065582.1 coordinate 26,241, forward strand.
GTTTGACTTACTCATAGGTCCACCAACATACAAGGCCTAAGCATATCATTCCACTACTGTTCTTCTATCCTTACCCATAAGTCCATGAACACACAAGTCCTAAGCCTGTCATTCCATTAGGTTAGTTAAGCTGAAATAGCCTCATGGAATATTATTATCTGGCAGTGGCCACTTATAGAATCGCCATCATCACATGCTGATCAATACCCATGATGGGGTGAACCGGAAGATTCAACGATGGTTTCAATGGGCCGGGCCCAGATCCCTCCCAAAAAATTGAAGGAGTGGGACCCTGGATCATCCATAATGGTAAGCCACAGCTTTACCACACAGCCATCCGGCTGACCTGTCATTCTGTCAGTCCGCAGGTCACACAGTTTGTTCTGTGAGGTGTTTTTATCCGAACATAAAAATCTTTTGAAAAAGTGTTCGTTATCTGATTTGTTCGTTTCCCAAACTGTTCGTTAACTGATCACCCACTGTACATGTGATATTTTGAATAATATTTGAAATCAGAACAAAAATTCTATAATAGTTTTTAATGTTAAAATTTATTGTTTAATATTGCTATTTGCTTTAGACTTACCCTTCCATTCCTAATGACTGCAATTTTGTGCCATTTTCCATCTGCTACAGATTTGGTCATTGTTATGGTGGCTATAGCTGTTCTTGCTCCTCCAAATGAAAAATTTGGCCTTCCATCAATAATTTCCAGAGCCAGAAAATCAGATCTACCTCCAGTTTGAATTCCATAGTTATATACAAGAAGAGAGTTTTGTTTGTTTGTTGAAAAAACAACAGAAATATCATTAGTAGATGGATTAAGTTCAGGAAATGCCATATATGAGTATGGATGGAATCCATAACTTGACTTTTCACAATGTCTTCCAAAAAAGCTTGCCTCACAAAGACACCGATAACCTGAAATTAAGCATTTAAATTAGTGCAAGGTTTAAATCTGTAATAAATGAAAAAATAAAACCATTAAAGTAATTTTTTGAAATATAATTTTTAGATTAAGATAATTTCTTTGTTATATTGTGTTACAGATAAATATACAAAAGAAACTGTTCTCAAAGGCTATTAACTTAAATGTACAACAACCATAAGCACTCAATAAGCAGTCCAAAATTATAAGTAATATAAAATATTACTTTAATAAGGAACGTTTTCAGCCTTATATATAGAAATATAGAAAGTATAGAAAGCCATCTAATATTCCTGTAATAATCCCACGCTGGTCAAATGACCGATGGAGTTACAAGAAAGCCACCCTTAAGTTGTATATAGCTAGGGCTATAATGCACTGTAGCACCCCAGTATTATTCAAAGAAGAAATGGAAATGATTTTACAGTTTGCAAAAAAACATGGTTTTGGTAAAAAGCTTATAGAAACTATTTATAAAGAAGCTTTACAGAAACAGGAGCATAGAAATAATGCTTCTCAAGAACAGGAAACTTATGATAGGCAAAATGACAATGTGGAGGTAAATAGAGGGTTTGAAGTAGTTCCAGACGCTCTAAGGAGTTATAAAACAGTGGAAAGATTAATGAAGTTAAATAAAAGAAGACCTGCTTTTAAGAGACCGAAAACAATCTTTAATACGCTAAAAAATGTAAAAGATGAGTATACAAAAGAAGAAGGTACAGGTATTTATGAAATACCTCTAGTGAACTTGGATAAGCAGCTAGAAGAAGTTTACGTTGGGGCGACGGCAAGAAACCTGAGTGATAGATTATTAGAACATCAAAGAGACATTAAAAAAGGAGCTCTGTCAACAGCTCTAGCAAGAAGGCCATATGAGCATAATGTTGAAATAAGATGGCAAGATGCCAAAGTGGTTAAACAAATACACAATTTAAAAGAATTATCTATTGCTGAGCAATTATAGATATTTAGAGGAAGTGAGAAGGGAAATGTTATTAATGAGAGGCAATCTATTTGTATTTCAAAAGCCTGGAAATTTGCATTGAATGAGCAAATGCAATATAAAAAGGATGGAGAAAAATAAGAAAAATTGTGACTAATTAATTTAGCTTAGAAAGTTAAATATTTTTTATGTTTGATGAACTTTTAACTATCCTTTGTTTTTGGTTTATTTTAGTTTATTACTTTATTAAAAATATTTTTCTGTTTTTGAATTTTGTTCTATGTTATAGAACATCAATATCTGTTTTAACTGTTGACTGTTCTATAAGAAGCTTAAAGCTGATGAGGCCGTATAAGGCCGAAAACATTCCTTATTAAAGTATTATTTTATGTTACTTATAATTTTGGACTGCTTATTGAGTGCTTATGGTTATTGTACATTTAAGTTACAGATAAAACTTTTTGCAATAATTTGGAGTCAATGGTTTACTATATTTGTATATAGGTTGAAAAATTGTGAAAAGAAAAAATTCTTATAAAGAAGATCAACTTAGAGAAATTAAAAATTAGAATTTTAATGAGATCATAAGATTTGGCACTTCAGTAACAGGCATCGTCATCATGCCAGGTACACAATCCACCATATTTATTCCTAACAAAGATCATCATTATCTTACTAATTCTATTATTAAAAATATATGGATATGTATGGCTGTTTATAAATTAATATTTTCATATTGATTTAAATAACAGATACTACATAAATAAAATTAAAAATATATAAAATGGTTGTGTTATATCAGGGCCCATCCTAGGCGACAGGCAAGGTAGGCGACTGCCTACGGTGGCAAAATTTAGGAGCGGCAAAAACGCCAACCCTGGTTACATCCTTATCATGTACCCTTTGACAATTATGAGATCTATCATATTTACTTCTAACAAATATTTATTTCTTCTTGATTCTCTTATTAAAAATATATGAATTTGTGTTTTTTATAATAGAATCAGTAAATGTTTTTGAATGTACTACAAGGGCAAGTCAAAAATTATCTACACTTTTGACATAACTCTGCCTAAACTGTGCACGCTATCATCCCCTGGAGATCTAAATCAGGTTGTTCACTCTCTACACAGTTAATCCGTTGGAAATCGTCCATAGCATTAAAAGCTTCTAAGGCTTCAAAATCTATAGGGTTTTCAGGCCCTCATCCTCATTTTCATTTTCTCTCTCTTCATTAATTTCAGCTACTTTCGCCTCCACCATTTCGAATGCTTTTTGTAAATTGTAGCGAAATTCTGTTCGTAAATTACCATAAGTTAGACCTTCCTTTAGTTCATCTTTTATCAAATTAAAAGCTTCCGTATAAATTTCGCATCCCATTTTCAGTTGTTCTAAGGATCGCCATGGTTTGAACATAAGAAGTAACGAGAAGAAGTACTTTTCAGGCTCTTTCTCAACATCATAGAAATAATAATTTATGAGATATGGACGATCTCTTCTTTTCAAATACTTTTTACCGTCATTTAACACATAATATTCGACTTTTGTTGAAAGTGGTCGCGATTTAACTATATCATAATTTTTTGCGAAACTGTACAAGTTGATAGTTTCCAAATATTTTGGCCTGTTAGGATTAATGATCATCAACCCATGACTCATAATAAATATTAGTAGAATCCGGTTCAAGTATCATCATATCCACTTTAGACTTAACTCTACGATTATTCCGATAAATATTTACGTCAAGCCATCTTATTGTTGTTTGAGGATCAGTCCCTTAGAGAGAAATGCCAAGCAAAGTGTCACTTGCTTCTAAAGCTCCACACTCCCGATTCGACAATACCCTAAGACTGATGTTGTATAGACGACTTCTTAAGCTCTTAGTAGAATTTATATCATTAAATATATCGGTTGCGTGTGTTTTTTCACTTTTTGTTGTATATTTTGTTACGTAGTAATTCAGGATAGCTGTTTTTTCTCCCACGAATTGGATATCTATGTTACCATTCCATGCAAGCACCATTGCAGGATTGTAGTCGTTTATCATAACCCATTCTTTTTTGTGCACAATATTGTAGAGTCGGCTATTAGATGATAATGTTTTTTTGCAGGTATTGACTCTACAATATCTCTTATGATAAGTGCTTCAGTAACAGGTCGTGGGACTCCAAATCGACAAACTGACACAAAACCATTTTTAGTTTTCTTTTTTCGCATACAGTAACTGTTGTGTTTGTGAGTTTGATATGACACGACCCGTTGATGAAAGGTAGGTGAAAAATTCATATTTGGTATGGCGCATGTGACATATTTTGTTATAAATGATGCTATCTCTTCAAGTGAAGAATAGGGGCATATTTAACCCACAAGATCAAATGAAAATGTTGAGCGCCTCGAGATTGATATTCACGTCTCCAAAAGTAATGTTCGACCTTACCAAGTGGTTCATCAGATGATGTAATGAAGTCCAACATAGCTTTAAATTTATTATCTATGAAGCGAGAAGTAGAGACAGGATCAAGAGCTATCAGCTCATTAATATTTTTGTTAGCCATTTCAGGACCGTTGACTTCCCTAATATATTCCTCTAAATCACTCCACATCCATTCAGAAGGACTCATGGTAAGGAACCATGTTGCTGGACCATAATTTTGTGTCATACAATTGACGTCATTTCTTGGTTTTTTCCAAAATTGCTCCGTGTTTCGCAGTCTACCAAATATTGCAGTCAAATCGCCTTCCAGTTCATCTTTATTAAGCATCTGAAAATATTGTTCAGCTGTAATTTTTTCTTTTTGATTTAAGCAGTTCATTTTATAAAAAATACCAGAACATATTTAACGCATATTAGCATCATTTAATAAGAAAAATAAATATTGTTGATTTAATTGAAATTGAGAATATTTTGACATTATTCTGGTTTTAATAAATTCACTAGAAGTTAACTTTTCCTGTCGAATATGAAACTGACCATATTTTCCTTCTACATAAAGGTGAGGGAAGCACTTCACATCGAGATCTTTATCTCTAGAATCAATTGGTGCAGCGTTTACCTTGAGCATTTGGTAGAGTTCCGAAACTAGAGCATTTTGCCTTCTCTCATGCAAAGGGTAGATAGTGTATTGTTTGTAATCAGTTTCTTTCTCGTTAGTTATTTGGTTCAATAGTGCACCTTCCTCCTCATTCACATTATCGTCTCCCTGAAGTTCTATACTGTCCACAACAAGCTGCACATTTTCATTTAAATGGCTGATTAATTGATAGGGCGATTGTGGTAGTTGTATGTGGGAATAATTTACATTCACACTTTTTAGATATGTCAATGCTGCATAAACTTTATTGACATCTACAATATCTTTCCATATTATTTTTGATTTCGTTGGTATACCACGTACCATAATGTAGAGTACAGGGTTGTTATTAACAGGATCTTCTGGTCGAGGGAGCTTTTTTAGCGTTTCTTCGAGAGGCAAGGGAAGATGGAAAGTTCTGCCCTTTACTTTCTTTACCTTTTGTTGGTTAGGCAGATGTTAATTTGCGACAGGATTCATCGACATCAGCACCTGAAATGCTTTAGCACGTTGAATCAAGAGCTTCTCATAATCGTTTAACTCAGTTATTTGCGATGGAATAGCACTCACGTATAGATCATTAAGGTTAAACGTTGATGGCATTTGATTAGCTCGTATCTTTAGCAAACATGAATGACAAATGTGCGGACTATGACGTATTTTATTTCTATTATAATAGTCAAGAAGATCTCTCCAAATGCTAGTGTCTATAGGTTTCCTTAAACGTTCTACGGAAGAAACATCCCTTGAACAACAGTTTAAAACATGACATGCACTCTAATTTCGGAGTATCTATACATTTTTTGGATAATGTTTTGAAAGCTAATTTATGTTTCTCTATAATCGCATCTTCTATGATTTCAGATGATTCTTCACTTTCCATAGTCACACTTCCAACTATTTGTCGTTTTCCATACTCTTAATTTTTCCACATTTGCATTTTCTAATGACTCATCAATATCTTTCAATAACTTACAATCACTCTGTACTTGGTACATCTTTCTTACGATTGTTCTTAGCCGCGGAAAGTGCGATTTTACGGTATTTACATAAGCTATAAATGTAGAGTCTATGTAAGGAGTAAAGTTGATTTAAGGTTTTGCTTTCCAAATTTTCGAAAATACTTTTTAATTTTATAATAATATTTTCATCTAGTGCGCATAATATATCACAACAAGACCAGACTAAACCTTTAGACATTTTTTTTACATCTCCAAAGAAAGCTTTGCCAGTAGCATCAACTTCAATTGCCCTATCTTTAGCTTCATAGACTTTATAAGCTTCATGTACATAAAAGGGCTCTTGATTATTTCGATGCTCCGCTTTTCCTAGAAGTGCTCCAAATTTGTCATGAACGCTATTGTCTGGAGGGCATTCGTTTAATTTTTCCAGTGACGAAATTAGCTTTTGTTTCAATTTATCAGCTATTTTATTAAAGTTCCCCAAAGTCAATTGTCTATTATGAAGAGCCCATTTTATTAATTTGTCTGCTTCCAGTCTATCTCCCGTTTTTTTGTTACAGCTCTGGTAATTTTTTCTAAATTGTTTATTTTAAACTGGAGCTTATCTCTAGACCTTTTTCGTCGGAGAGCTTCTGGATTTACGTGAAGCAATGTAGCGGGCGACGGATTCCCGATGCACTTCAGGGTGTGAAACAGTGTAACATATTAATGTGTCTTTTCGTTTTTCAGAATGTTTTTGACGATAGCGAGCTGCAGCTTCTTGGAGCTGTTCAGAACGTGATTTCCAGGAGGTTTTAGGTCTTCCCCTTTTGATTTTAATAGGTCTTCCAACTTTTTTTCTGCATCTATTTTCTCTCTGTGATAAATATTCATTTCGAGAACTTTCAGATTCTTGAGAGGAATTGATAAGAGGGACAAGAACCTCATAGTGACCTCGTAGAAATTACCAGAAAAACGTAAACGTATTACTGGGATTTGAGTGCTGTCACCAAATGATCCCCTCAGATAACCATTTTCATAGATCTCGAATGTATAAAGATACAATACAGCGGCTGCCATGATCTCGGACACTGACCCAGAAGTTGTAGTATTCAGCATAGCCGCCGAATATAGCTCACCGTTAGAGTAAGTATCTCCATGCTCATCACAAGTGTATATTTGCATCTGATCCCAGTGCGCAACAACATACTCAACAATAGCACATCTGATATCATATGACGAGGTTATGTTACCGTACATAGAAAAGGATATAGAGTGAAACAGACACGAACCATCACCAGGCATAGGGACTGCTCGATGACGACTTATTTTCATCATTTAAATATAATAACATTTCACTTTCTATATTTTTATCCATTTTAATGTACCCGAACATTTATTTCGATGTTCGAACATCGAACATCGATAAATTTTCGAACATCGAACATCGAACCACGGATTAGGTATACGGATACGAAACTTCGAATATTTTTCAAACTTGGCAGTTCACGCAACCGATAGATGGCATTGTAAGTTATTTTGAATTATTTCACAACACAATCGCCTTCGAAATGAATGTTCATTTATATAAATTAAAAAATATATATATATTAATTGTCATGATCGAGAAAACATGAATAAGTTGGCCTGGGATAAGGCGTACGTATGATGCCGTTCAATTTTTTCCTGGAAGAGAGCTTTCGCGGAAGACATGAATTCACGCAACCAAGAGATGGCGCTAGTAAAACGAGGCTAGGAACTGCTCGATGACGACTTATTTTGCCATCATTTAAATATAATAACATTTCACTTTCTATATTTTTATCCATTTTTAATGTACCTATTGTAAGTTTTATGAAGGCGTTATTTTTTATCCAAATAAATGTTCACATCAACAAGAACCAATCAGAATTCCAGCATGTAATTATTTGTAACTAATAGTAATGTATAATTGTTTTTGTAAATATTTTAAATTTTTCTGTCGATAGTTAATCATTAGTACTCTTTAGCATGCCGCACTGCAATAAAATCTGGTTGCTATGATAACCGGAACTTGCCAACCCCTATAGAACAATCTTAGTTTCGTTTCTTAACCTCAAATTTGCTTATTGTATTAAAGCTGTGCAATGTGCAACTGAAGAGGATATATTTTTATATCGAAGGTGGTTCTACCGTTATTGGTGTATATACATAATTTTGGATTAATGTGCATAAAACTTGCTTATCTTTGTTTATTATTTGTAGAATAGAATAACAATTAAGATTGCCGACAGCGAACGAGGGAACGTCAACGTAACTGCATCTGCGAATGCGGATTTTCCGGATTTTTTAATTTTTCCTTTCTTTGTACCCTAAACACTATCTTTATTCCAAATTTCAAGTTTCTAGGGCTGCTAGAAGTACCACTGATTTTTGATGATTGGTCAGTGTCGAAAAACGAAATTTTGAGTACATATATCTTTTGAATTAGAAAAGATAGAAGTGTGAAATTTAGAGGTTTCGTTCCGTTTACCAACTCTCTAGATGAAAAAAAATTCAGGTTCTTGGGCAATTCCAACACACAGATATGGAGGTCTCAAAAGTATCCTGAGTTGCTTCCAGAAAAGGCCGTGCTTGCTCGACTTGGCGGGGGCACTGCCGTGCCTCCCGATTCTTGATGAATTTAGAATTTTTTCGGTTCATAGTCTGTTAAGACAGCGATTGGCAAGATTCTGCTTTTCACGGAATCCGAGATTTTTGCATAATATTTTTTTCTGGTATATAAATCAATGCGAAAACGGAACCGATAAGAAGCTAAGTGAAAACTTATCACAACGAAGTATCGATACCTGTGCGCGACGCCATCTTCAAATAACAATGTCTTGCGCGACACTTCAAGATGTTAAATTATACGAATTCGTGTTATAAGAGAGTACGTTATACGGGAGTTTACTGTAATACATTTTGAAGGGGTCGCACAAGAATTATATTCAAATTCCTTGGCAAGAACATTTTCAAAGATGATGTAATTATACATCTTGATGCAAATATATATTATACTGTATATTAATGTATATATGTATAATATATAAATCCATAAATTGCATAAGTAACTTATGGATTTCAACATAAAATCATAATCCATATAATCGTAAGAATAATTCCTGGCGTATTTTTGGCTTTTAAAACAAGCTGTAAAACCATAGCAAGTTTTCGTCATTACGACGATGGTCACGTGATGTTTTATTTCTCGTTCAATATGGCAGCGGTACATGGTTCGTTTACCAATTCTGAGGTAAATTCACAGATTTCTATATACATAGATGGCCTGCTCATTGTTTAAAAGTGAAACATTACTGGTGGGCTCAGTGGTGGGCTACTTTCAC
>AYEL01065583.1:0-69356 GCA_000484575.1 Olivierus martensii
ATTTAAAAATATAAATAAATTAATTATAACTATCTTTTAAAAATATGGGAGCGATTTACATAAAATAAAATTATATGAATATGTGCCTGGGATTATTCTGATTGATAACAATTTTTTAAAACTCCGGGAAAACAATTAGATTGGTATTGGCCAAACTTTATTGTTTGAATGCCAAATATCGTGCTGCATGGTAAACTCATAACATCATCATTATTTTTGGCAGTTGGTGGTGCAATACATAAAATCAACTAAAAATAACTTTATGTTGGTTATATAAATTAAAATTGCATGTTGCAAACTATAAATGTGTTTTATAAAAGAAATTTTGCAAGTTAGAATAAATATGATTCTTTTTTTTGTTGACATTCCTAAAAATTTCGCTTTATGTTCATTTATTTTTATCCTTTTATTTTATTTATCATAAATATAGTATACTTTTACTCTTATATTCAGAAAAAAAAGATAAATTATCTTAGTAACAGAAATATTCTTTTACTCTTATATTCAGAAAAAAAAGATAAATTATCTTAGTAACAGAAATATTCATCATAATACAGTAGAAGCCGCTTATTGTAATCGCGGATATTGTTATCAAACGTTTATCATCATCAAAAATCTACGGTCCGAATCATCCATATTAAAATGCATTATGAAAACTCCGCTTAGAGTAATCAGAAATTCGGTTATTGTCATCAGACAATAACCGAATTTCTGATTACTGATGTAATTTTAAATGCGATACACCGCTATAAAATACCGCATTTAAAATTAAAAAAATATCGCAAATAATACTAAAATATTGGTTAAATCTAAAGAAAATAATCACGTAAAAGTACTCAATAATTTGACTAAGGATTAATAGAGTTCGATATTATTTTATTTCATTGTAACTTCTTTTAAATAATGTAGTTAAATAAGTATAAACTGATATCTTATAATACTTTTTGTATTTAGAAATAACTATTTTGTTTTATCTCATAATACTTTTTGTATTTAGAAATAACTATTTTGTTTATAATAATTAGTAGTAAATTATGGGTTTCTATGCATAAGTAGATATGTTATGAAGTGATTTATGATTAATGAAATCAATAAAGAAGCAAATATCAGGTTAGTTTCATCGAAGTTATTTCGGCTCTGGGGGCAAACGATGGGGGCTACAACCGAAATATTAAAAGTGCAAAAGGTGCTAACGAGGTGCAAACGACTGCAAAAGAAAAAATTTTAAAATTCAAAAGTGGGGGCCAACTTCACACCGGTAAAAAGTTCATAAAGTGAAATTGATATTGTTAAAAAGAAAAAAACTTTCTCGTTTTAATTGAATAATGATAAGGAAAATATAATTATTAAATGAATGCTGCATAGGCTAGATACTTTTTTCTTTCTTTTTTTGTTTTACGTATATTGTTTTTGGTGTGTATTACGTATACATTTTTCTTTCTGTTTCGTATTATTAATATTCTTAATAAAAATTAAGCTTTTAATGAGGAATTAAAGAAAGTTATTTATTTTTAATTGGTTTTGGAACGTAACTCCCTTTTTTGTATTGGCTTCAGTACTCATATAACGCGGTTTCACACCACACGGTGTTTCTTTGGAACCTATCTACCGTGTTATACGAAGGATGCCTATAAATTAAAAATTGTTTCGGAAAAGTAAATCTTATCCCGTCGTTTATAAATTTGTATACATATTTTAATTGAAGAATTTTCTTTCTTTTATCATTATTAAAAATTGCTTAATTTTACAAATAAATTTTTCTGAGTCAATATCAGACCCAGAAGTTTGTAAAATTTTATTAATACTAGTCTTGTACTTGTCTTGGTCTATATTTGATTTTTTTGAAGAAAACATATCTAGTATGTCTAAATTGCTTTTTGCTCGTTAATTTCCAAAATTAGCTTTTCGCATATGACGTTAAGAATATTAACAATGAAATTTTCTTTCCCATGCAAAATGATCTTATTATTGATATCGAGTCACAATCTGTTGTGATCAACCATCTAAAAATACATATTGGATGGATTCCATAATGTAAAAAAACGAAGCCGTCCGTAACATTGATTAGGGAACCCAACAACATGGCGGACGCGAACGTAAATTCGACAATATAGCAAATTGACTTTGTTTTGGTGGCCAGACGTATCCCATTTGTGTTAATAAGTGTGATGACCAGATTTTAATCATAAAAAGAGTGTAGTATCCCAATATCGAGTATTATACCACGTGACAGAATCTTCGGCCGCTTCATTTTTGCTGGCAACTAGCCAATTAGCGGAATCCATCCAGTATTGGTTGTGATACATATTAACATTCTAAAAACTCTATTCGGAAGCTGTCTAACGGTTTGAAAATTGTCGGAAGTCTTTTGGATTATCTTCGGTCGGTTACACCCCGCCATAGAAATTTACAACAGAAAACTAAAGAAGAGCGATAATCTAAAATATATTCCACAATTCTGTTTCTATTCTTACTCTTTTACGATTGTGTGAAAAATGTAGATATAGGTAACAAAATAGCTATTAACCTAATGGTTTCTTCAGTCCATAGTAATAAGTTCACATACATGAACTTTATGCAATACGGCAGCTCCTGTTTGTTCTTTCCTTAGTTTTATATTCTATGTATATAAATATACATAGAATATAAAACTATGTATATTTACATAGTTTACGGTACGGTAGATAGGTTCCTGAAAAAGTGTGGTATGAAACCGTGTTATACGAGACTGGAGCTAACAAAAAGGACAGTTACGTTCCAAAACCAATTAAAAACAAAATAACTTTCTTTAATTCCATATAAATCTAAATTTTATTAAGAATATTAATAACACGAAATATAAAGAAAGAAAAAATATATATAGGTAAGACCCTAAAAATCAATATACGTAAAACGAAAAAAAAATATAAAGTATACAGCCTAAATAACATTCATTTAATAATTATATTTTTGTATCCGCTGTTTCGTTAAAACGAGAACGTTTTTTTTTTCGTTAACAATAACTTCACTTTCTGTACTATGCATTTAAAGTTAGTGTATATCTTCCACTCTCTTGACAAAATCTGTAATCTAACCCGCTACAACCAGCTAGAAACAATCGTTCCTTAGCATCTATTCAAAATAATATATGAATAAAAAGTTTTTTTCTCTTTCACATTTCTCTATCGAAGAATAAAAACTTAGTTTTTCATCCAAGAACTGAACGTTTGGAACACAAAATACTCGATGGTCACTAATTAATTCAAGTTCGAATCGAAATCGGAAATAGACTGCGTATCGTCCCTTTCATGGCCAACTAGCGAAATTGCATTCGTGACTAATTTTAGCAAGTATTTTCTTAACGATTGCATTTTATGTGGGTGTTGTATGTCCCTAGAATGTATTTACAAAAATTAATGAATATGTTTTGTTTTGTAGGAGAGTAAACGTAATTTTCTAACTGTGCTAAGTAAAAACGTGTGGTAGAAGTACCGTGTTATATGAGGGTTTCCACAATTTTCAAATTGTGTTAGAGCGAAACCGATAGTAAAAAAGTGATCTAAAAATCAAATGAAAATTCTATTAATTTAATATAAAATGCAATTTAATTTTATTTGAAATCAAATATAGAAATGGTACAGAAACAGGAGGTCGATATTTCGGAGGTCACCTGTGTGATATGTAGAAATGTGTTTAAAAATCCTACATTCCCTGCGGTCATCTCTTTTGTATGGAGTGTATTATTCTATATACTCGGTCACAAAAGTTATACAGTTTGAGATACCCCATATGTCGCAAAAGTTATCGACAAAGCAATATTAAAGTGGCATACATATTCAAGAAAATTGTCAGAAAATTCGTGGGACGATGTATAAAGTGTAAAGAAATTTATCCACTCAAACTGATAGACGAACATATCGACAAATGTACTGGAGAACAACCTAAAAAGGAAATTAAAAGTGAAAATTTGGAAAAGCAGACAGAGAAGAAAATTTCAAAGAAACGTTTTCTTGACGAAAAAGAGGTGGCCGAAGAAACTCGTATAGGAAAAAAAGAGAGAAAATCCTAAAACGGAAATTAAAAGTGAAAATTTGGAAAAGCAGACAGAGAAGAAAATTTCAAAGAAACGTTACCGTGTGGTAGGAAGCCGTGTTATAGGAGGGATACCTGTATATATGATGCCTAATGCCAGTTCACAATACTCACGTTGAAAAATTGTTGAGAGGATATTTAGTTTAATCACTTTTCTAAGATTTATATTAATGAATGGAAACATATAGAAAACCTCGAATTCAGAAAGACAAAGAAAAATCTGACCACTTTGATCAGGAGGACATTAAAATGCGCACTGTTCACCATTTTAATAGTGCGATTAGCGTAACATAAAAGAGAGAAAATCCTAAAAAAAAAGAAGAAAAAAGTGAAGAAAACAAACAGAGAAGAAAAATTCAAAAAACTGTCTTCGTGATGAAAAAGAGATCGCCGGGGAAGATCATAAAAACGAAAAAAAAAAAACAAAAGAGAGAATCTGGAGGACATTAAAATGCGCACTGTTCACCATTTTAATAGTGCGATTAGCGTAACATAAATTCAACTACCGACATTGAATGTTTTCGCAATCAGTATTTTTTCATTATATATTATTCATTAAATATTATTAACGTTAATTTTTATCAACAATATCAAAATTCGTATATGTTGTTTCAAATGACCTATTTTAAGGTAAATTTCGAATAAAATCGGCTGATATATTAATGGAAAATTCCAATATATTTAATAGACAATATTTTATACTTATTATTAATTAAATATGGAAATACTTAATTTAAAAACTTATCAATAAAGCAAAAACTATTTTTAAAAATGTTTATTTTTCATTTCCAATTTATCATATACAATTGATTTCGCTTAATTAATATACAAAATATTTTATACTTGTTATTAATTAAATATGGAAATACTTAATTTAAAACCTTATCAATAAAGCAAAAACTATTTTAAATACAGTAAAACTGAAACTAATACACTGCTTGAATATTATAAGAGAAACTCCTTAGCACTAAGGCAGGGTCAAGAAAAAACACAACTTAGATGCCTGTTTTTTCTTGACCCTGCCTTAGTGCTAAGGAGTTTCTCTTACAAAAACTATTTTTTAAAATGTTTATTTTTCATTTCCAATTTATCATATACAATTGATTTCGCTTAATTAATATTATTTTCATCATCATCGATGCAATTGTTATTTCAAAATCTGTTTAAGTTGAAGTAGAAAAACAAAGAAGGAAAGTATAAAACTTAAACACTGAAATGATAATAAAAAAAAATATTATTGTATGAAATAGTTAAATATTTGGACCGTTTATTTTGAAAGTGGCGTAAGTCTATTTTCTTAAAAACTGAAATATTACATTAATTTAGTATAAACTTTTTATTTATGTAATATCTCATTGTATAAAGAAAGAAAGTATAAAATTTAAACACTGAAATGATGATAAAAAAAAATATTATTGTATGAAATAGTTAAATATGTCTTAAATATAATATTAGATATATATACTATACTATAATTTTATTATAGCCTTCATTGCACTATTAAATTACGAATATACACTATTTTAATCAACAAATAAAATATAAAATTTCGTTTTAAAATGAAATATGTATTATAAATTTTTTCGCATTAAAAAACTAGTACAGGTAACTCTCGTATAACACGATTTCCTACAACACGGTTTAGTTCTAACACGATTAGAAAATTGCGGAAACCTCATGTAATAGGTACTTCTACCATACGGTTTTTACTGAACACACTTAGAAAATTACGTTTACTCACTTACAGTACAAAGCATTTTCAATAATTTTTGTAAATCCACACTATGGACACACAATCAGTGGCGGAAAACCCTCATGTACGGTTTTTACTGAACACACTTAGAAAATTACGTTTACTCACCTACAATACAAAGCATTTTCAATAATTTTTGTAAATCCACACTATGGACACACAATACACAAATAAAATGCAATGATGGGGAAATACTTTGTTACAATTAGTCATAATTGCAATTTCGCTAATTTGCTCTGAGAGCAACGATATACGTAGTGATTGTGTTTTTCTGAATTTTTTGCTTTCTCGAGATTCGAGATTCCTTTTCGAAAATTCTCGAGATTTTAATAAAAATGTTGTTAAAACGTACCTGTTTTTAATAAGTATAAAAAGAAAATGAGGCAGAAAAAATCGTGCAAAATGAAAACAAATATTACTGGTTGTTTTATATTTGTTTTTATTTAATATTTTAATTATATTGAAAAAATAATCGTATTTTATCTGGAGATTTTAATAAAAATGTTGTTAAAACGTAGCTGTTTTTAATAAGTATAAAAAGAAAATGAGGCAGAAAAAATCGTGCAAAATGAAAACAAATATTACTGGTTGTTTTATATTTGTTTTTATTTAATATTTTAATTATATTGAAAAAATAATCGTATTTGTTTTACAATTGATGAGTTTTTGTTAAAATAGCTTTTCCACACACAGAATACACACACGAATACACACAGTCTATTCGTTTATCCGCTAAACGAGTCCTGGTTTTGGATAAAAAAAAATTTCAGAAATGGAATTTTTGTGCCAAAATTTATGTAGACCTATATGAGCTTTTTAGCCTATACCACTGCTTATTTTTTACATGTCACTATATTTGACTATCTAAAGATTCTAGACCAACAGACGCATCTCAGTAAAGGTTCAGGACCTTCTATTTTGGTTACGTAATTTTCTAAGAGAGCTATATAGTCATGAGCTTTCGGGAATGATTGAGGGCTAGCTATTCACTCGTATCCTCTGATATACTATATAAGATCACTTACTCTATATTTCTTATTTATCGTAGACGCCGTTAGACGTAATTGTTACTCTAGTGAACCGCTGAATGAGTAAAATCATCTAGAACTAAATCATTAAAAATAATGGGCGTTATATAAAGAGTAATATGAAATAAGAAAATTTATTTATACAATAATCGTGACATTTAAAAACAATCGTTATTTAAGCTGCTCGTTATCTACAGAGAAATCATTACTGTTCGGAAAAATCGGTTATTTTCGCAATAATTGTTTAAAACAATAATACAGGTACTCCTCACTTAACGACTTACTTGTTTAACAATTGCTCGAACTTTTTTTTTTTAAATGGAAAATTTAGTTTTCGCCTATATGAGTTATGTTGATTATAATTTTTGTTGACAGCTGTCTATCTTTTTTCATAATATAATTATTATTTTCACTGATAAATAAAAATTAAAACCGAATTTTTAAGTTGAAATTTGTTACCAGTATTTTCTAAATACTGTATATACGAACAAGTTACTCGCTTACCGACCAAGTCGTGAGAACGGAACTCGGTCGTTAAGTGAGAAATACCTGTAACTGTTTAATATATATAACGTATATCAACTATAAAATTCTAGAATTATGAAAAAACTCATATGATCCAGCAAAAAAGACTCATTGTAAATATAAAAACGCTTATTATGTATTCCAATATGACATAATTTCCCTTAAAAAACTGTCTTACTATAGATCAATTCTTATTTCAAAAATTCGAATATAAGATGGTTTTTCTACCTTCTTTTATTTTTCCTTATACAGTATTCGTACCAATATAGCAAATGCAATATTTTTCTGTAAATTTACAATAAAAATCGCATAATTTTCACCTATATTTCGGAGTTAATAAATTTAAAAAAGGGAGAAGTTACTGAAATAAATACAGTAATTTTTGAGAATTCATAATTAATACAATTATTAAATATCCATTTAATATTAATACGAATTATTTTTATTTACTAATGTGTGATATTTTAGATGAAAATTTATTGGATTATGTTAAGATATGCGTTTTTTTATTATTTCTGATATGCCGTCTATATTTCAATTTTTTGTCTTATGAGAATAATAGTAGGAGGTTCTGATCCCACCATCCCTCATCTTCGTATACCACTGATATATGTTTAAATGATTAAACTGAAAGAGTAATCAAAACATTTTGTAGCAGAGACGGATCAGTGTTAGAGTTTTATACTAATAACATCAATCAAAGAGTTTATCTAAATGAAAAAAAAAGAGGATAGCACTACAGGAATGTAAATGGAGCAATAAACGGCTGAAAGATAGACTATTAGAAGTGCCTGACTGTAGTCAGTCTAGATACACTCATCCCTCGATTTGCACGGTAGATACGTTCCTGGAAAAATCGTGCAAACCAAAACCGTGTAAAACGAGACGCAGAATTCATACAAAATAGAAGGATATGCTCAATTATACTGTAAACAGTGCAAATCGATCTAAAGAAGATAAAGAAAAGTCGAGGATATGTTCTTTATAACCGTGTAAAAGACGGATCAGTGTTAGAGTTTTATACTAACAACATCAGAGTTTATCTAAATGAAAAAAGAGGATAGCATTACAGGAATGTAAATGGAGCAATAAACGGCTGAAAGATAGACTATTAGAAGTGCCTGACTGTAGTCAGTCTAGATACAGCTCATCCCTCGATTTGCACGGTAGATACGTTCCTGGAAAAATCGTGCAAACCGAAACCGTGTAAATAACATTTTAATGTTTTTATCTTATAGATAGCCGTCCTCTCTTTACCAGGTACAGTAATTTTGTAATTACAGCTTGGCTTCTGGGAATTCCGGATTCTAAAATTCTGGAGAATCGAATTTAAAATTAAATAAAATTTTTCCCTGAATCCCATTGATATTAAATATGGTAATATATGAAATAAAATGAACAAACTATAAATAACTAAATATTAAAATGAAAAAGTAATTATTGTAACATTATGCAGACACTCAAAATTAATAGCACGTATGGCAACTCTCTCTAAAATTTGAAAGATCTGCGATGTTTTGTTTACAAGAAAAATCTTGATGAAGGACATATCAAACTATCGTATTTAATGAATAAAAAGATACGAAATTCAATTCAACAAGCAAACAAATACGATAATTTAAATACCTCGCAACAAGAAATTAAAATACTATATGTATAATAAATACGCACCATATCAAATTGTCCATAGCATGAATAAAAATATATCTAGTATAAACATAGAACTTTATGGAAATCCAAACCTTAACTTTGTTTCGTGAGCTTTACCTATAGTATATAGGACATACCAAGAAACTTTGCCATTATTTTATATCAATAATTCTTTTCGAATCGCAGAATTCTTAATTATAAAAAAGTTTTTGTAGAACATCAAAATCAATAACATGGAATTTTGCTTCAAGATTGAATTGCATAAGGCAATTCAGTCTTGAAGCAAAATAAAAATATGCTCGCAGTTATAAATACACTCATCCCTCGATTTACATACGTTCCTGGAAAAATCGTGCAAACCGAAACCGTGTAAAACGAGACGCAGAATTCATACAAAATAGAAGGATATGCTCAATTAAACTGTAAACAGTGCAAATCGATCTAAAGAAGATACAGAAAAGTCGAGGATATGTTCTTTATAACCGTGTAAAATGAGAAGAATTAAAGAAAATAAAGGGGTTTCTTTCATTAATTTTTAGAAACAATGCTTATACTTTTTCAATTTATTTTTGAAAATGAAAACAAACATTACTAGCATCGAATACTGAACAAAAAAAACAAACAAATTAACAATATTCCGTACAAATAAAAACAATAAAAGCATTCAAACATAAATAGGTAATTAAACTGTAAACCGTGTAAATCGTTCTAAAGAAGATAAAGAAAAGTCGAGGATATGTTCTTTATAACCGTGTCTATAGAAGATAATGAAAAGTCGAGGATATGTTCTTTATAACCGTGTAAAATGAGATAAAGATTAAAGGAAAAAAGGGGATTGGTTCATTAATTTTTAGACACAATATAATGCTTATACTTTTTCAATTTATTTTTGAAAATGAAAACATAAAAGGGGATTGGTTCATTAATTTTTAGAGACAATTTAATGCTTACAAAAAGGGGAAAAAGGCGCTGAACTCAGCAGAAAGGAATATTTGTTACAGAATTTCTAGAAACAACGATTCTCAACTCGACAAATATCGTACGATCTAGAATGTAGGAAAATTGCATAAATAGGCGAGCTGCAAGCCTGAGATAATTATCGGATTTTGTATTGGATTTAGTTATAGTGAAACAAGATTGTTTATTTTGTGTGTAAATAAATGGGACTATATGAAATATAACTGTATTCACTCTTTATTAATCTGTTTGTGAATAAATTGGACTATACGAAATATAGCTGTATTCACTCTTTAGTGTAAATAAATTGGACTATACGAAGTATAACTGTATTCACTCCTTATTAATCTCTACGAACTCGTAAACCCACAAATGTGTAAATAAATTGGACTATATGAAATATAGCTGTATTCACTCTCTATTTGTGTAAATAAATACTACTATACGAAATATAACTGTATTCACTCTTTATTAATCTCTATGAACTCGTAAACATGTATTCACTCTTTATTAATCTCTACGATCTCGTAAACCCACAAAACGCGTATTCACTCTTTATTAATCTCTGCGAATTCGTAAACCAATAAAACGTGACAATATGATACTCTTTTAATTTATAAATGACATAATGCAAAACAATCAAAATGAAACTAAAAAAATTTTTTTCGTTTTCATTTAAAAACCGTGTAAAAGCGAAACCGTATAAATTGAGTACATGCAAATCGAGAGATAAGTGTATATCTCTTATTAAAAAATATAGGCTAAATTATATTCATATATTTCATAATTTTGCAGAACACATGATAAGTTTGTCGAACATCAGTGTTCTGCGAAACACCGGTTAAAAATCACTATATCCTGAAAATAATCTGACAATCTGAAATGTAACACTGATTTATTTATCATCAGTAAATTATTTTCTTAGTACTTTTTCCGTTTGCACTGTTAGTCTGAAATAACGTTGATAAAAGGATTAGTCAGAGATGGAATGTGGAAATCTAATATTTCGGATGAATATAACATTTATCCATTAAAATAAGTAATATCGGGATAAGAAAATGATAGTTATTACCGATGAATTTTCGAGAATTAGAGATTGCAGTAAATGCTTTCAATCTAAAGATATCTGGATATAAATTTACAATATTCATAAATGGCAGGAAAATTCAATAAAAAATTTTAATTAGTGAACTTTGTATAGCTTAGCCTTATATACAAGGTCCATTCAATAAATAACCGGAAAAGTTGTATAAAAAATATAAAACTTTGACAAACTTTGTGCTTCTTTGTTATTTTTGGTGGTGTCTTAGAACTATTATCAGATGGGCCTGGCACGCATGCCTCGCAAACGGGATGCTGGGAATCAGTGAAACAAAATGGCGGCACCCTTGCAGGTTTGCACCAACGTGGAGCAGCGAGTGTCATTAGATTTCTGCTAGCTGAAGGGTTGAAACCAATCGAAATTCATCGTCGAATGGTAGTCAATATGGTGAAAATTGTTTGAGTCGAACACAAGTGTACGAGTGGGCAGATAAGTTCAAACGGGATGTAACAAGTGTTGAAGATTCGCCACGCCCAGGACGCTCTGTCTGTGCAGTCACGGAGAACAACATTGCGAGAGTTGATGAGTTGATACGGGGAAACAGGCGTATTGCGGTGAGTGATATTGCCTTAAAGATGAAGATTAGTGTGGAATCAGCCCACCATATTGTTCATGACGTACTGCATGACAACACACACTGCTAGAGTCACATTAGATGCCATCAAAGACCTGAAGTTCGTCTGCTTACCCCACTCCCCGTATTCCCCGGATCTGGCAGATCACACACTGCTAGAGTCACATTAGATACCATCAAAGACCTGAAGTTCGTCTGCTTACCCCACTCCCCGTATTCCCCGGATCTGGCACCTTCAGATTATCACATTTTTAACCCACTGAAAGAAGCTCTTAGTGGCTCAAGGTTCGCCGATGATGAGGAAGTCCAGGCAGCAGTGCATAACTGGTTACGCACACGCCCCCAAAAATTCTTTCCACGTGGAATTGAGAAGCTTGTCCAGCGCTGGCATAAGTGCATAGAACTTGAGGGGGATTACGTTGAAAAATAAATAAGTGTTGTATTCCATTCTCGTAATAGATTCTTAAAAAACATTTCCGGTTTTTTTATTGAATGGA
The DNA here is from genome assembly GCA_000484575.1 of Olivierus martensii. NCBI lineage: Eukaryota > Metazoa > Arthropoda > Arachnida > Scorpiones > Buthidae > Olivierus > Olivierus martensii. Next base: position 12,158 of record AYEL01065583.1, read on the forward strand.
CCTTGTATTATTAATATAATGAATTTAAAAAGAGAAAAATTAGAAAACATAAAGCTTATTATCAACAGATTATGAATTTGTTTAAAAATAAAATTGTAAATTGGTATCATTAACTGTAATACCAATAAAGATGAAGATAATTAGCTGTATATAAAAAATGATATTATTAATCATCATTTATTATAATTATACATGATTGAACACATTAAAACTTTCGTGTGGTCGTACAATACATCTACATGAAAATCTCGATACAAATCCTTTATAATACTAATTATTTTTGACCTAGCCTATATTCGAAATTTCAGCTCGAATGGATCTCAATAACGAAAGTTAATTTGATGATAATAGAAAGACAGGATAGGAGGTTCATTTTCAACTTAGTGAACTTCCTCCAAAAAAAAAATGTCACGAGTGCTGTTGACGTCAAAGATAAAAATCTGTCAGTTGTGAAACGAATCTCTTTCTTAGAAAGCGACTTTCTTAATCATGATGAATATGTTGACATAAAGTATATAAATAAACTTTTAAAATATGAAATTTTCAATCATTTTTTCTATTATTTATTCTGATTTTTTATTTAATTCTGTCGCGACTTGTTTTATAATTATTCTTCAAAGAAACGATGTTAATATCGATTAATTTTAAATTTATAATTATATTTTTATTAATATAATAATAAACTGTAAAATTTATTCTTTTGGGCATTCTTCGTTCGTGTTCGACTAATATCCAATTCAAAAATTAAAATTTAACAATACTAATGACAATTTTTTTAATAAATAAAATTTAAAAATAGGGATACTGCTAGATATTATAACCCATACTGAAATAGATATTAATTTTATTCGTGTTACTGTACATGTAAAATTTTCATATTACACACAATACACAAATAAAATGCAACGATGGGGAAATACTTTGTTACAATTAGTCATAATTGCAATTTCGCTAATTTGCTGTGAGAGCAACGATATGCGTAGTGATTGTTTTTCTGAATTTTTTGCTTTCTCGAGATTCGGGAATTCCCGAATTAGTAATTTATTTATTTCTCGAGATTCGAGATTCCTTTTCGAAAATTCTCGAGAATCTGAAGATTTTAATAAAAATGTTTAGTTAAAACGTACCTGTTTTTAATAAGTATCAGAAGAAAATGAGACAGGAAAATCGTGCAAAATGAAAACAAATAATACTGATTGTTTTATATTTGTTTTTATTTAATATTTTAATTATATTGAAAAAATAATCGTATTTGTTTTACAATTGAGGAGTTTTTGTTAAAATAGCTTTTCCATACACACAGTCTATTCGTTTATCCGCAAAACGAGTCCTGGTTTTGGATAAAAAAATTTCAGAAATGGAATTTTTGTGCCAAAATTTATATAGACCTATAAGAGCTTTTTAGCCTATACCACTGCTTATTTTTTATACGTCACTATATATGACTATCTAAAGATTCTAGACCAACAGACACATCTCAGTAAAGGTTCAGGACTCTTCTATTTTGGCTACGTAATTTTCTAAGAGAGCTCTATAGCCGTGACCATTGAGTGAAGATGGGAGCTTTCGGGAATGATTGAGGGCTAGCTATTCACTCGTATCCTCTGATATACTATATAAGATCATACTACTCTATATTTCTTATTTATCGTGGACGCCATTAGACGTAATTGTTACTCTGGTGAAGCGCTGAATGAGTAAAACCAGATATTTGTTTTGACTTTGCTACCTAAACGTCGTAATCAATCTGCCTATGGCATAACAAGACAAGTCCACAATAATAGAATTCTTTAAAATTGCAATTAAAATGAATGAGTTTTGTACAGTTTCTTGATTTATGTGTTATGCATGCCTATTTTAAGTATTATTTTGTGTTAAATTCAGATAATTTTCTTTTTGAAATGCAAAATTAGTAGATGTGACGAGGATAAACCGTATAACTAATTCGCTTAGTTTATTGACTCGGAGAAGTGGCATGACCAAAATAATTAATGTATGGCTATGAAATTTTTAGGATACGAAATCGCAGAATTTTTTTAATTCTCGAGATTCATAAGAATTTTTCTCTAGAATCGGGAATCCCGAAATAATGAAAATGAAAAATTCTCGAGAATGGGGAATGAAATTTTCTAATAAATCTCGAGCACAATCCCTAAATATGCAGTCTATTTTCGATTTTCATTTGAAATTGAGTTAATTGCCTAGCATTGAGTATTTTTTGTTCGAAATGTTCAGCTCCTGGATAAAAAGTAAGTTTTATTCTTCAATAGAGGAATGTGTAACAGAAAAACAAACTTTTCTATTCATAAACTTTATTCGGTATATACTAAGGAACGATTGTTTTGAAGCGGGTTAGATTACGGATTTTGTAAAGAGAGCAGAAACTACGCAAACTTTAAATACAGAAAAAGTTAGAAAGTGAAGTTAATATTATTAAAAAGAAAAAAATGTTCTCGTTTTAACTGAACAGCGGTAAAGAAGATATAATTATGAATAAGTGAATAATATAGTACTGTATATAGTCTATATACTTTTCTCTATCTATCAGTATTTGTTTTCTTTTTTTTTTAGGTTTTACGTATACAGTGGATTCCGCTTAATTGGGACAAATCTCAAAGAACGAAAACGTATAGATAAATATGACTTGCTTTTCAAAATTTCGCGGCGCCTTTAGGTGGTTTTACCGCACGTCTTGCCATTACGAATGGCGCGGCCTTACTGTTACCAGATCTGGCGATTTTTAATGTTTTTTTTTATGACGAAATATATAGAGATTTAGCGACTTTATAATTCGATTTATTGAAAAAAAAAATAAAAAATTATTTTTGATATAAGAATTTTCTTACTATTGCTAGTTCTTCGTGATTTTCCGTGAACTGAATTGGCAACAGCTTAAGCGTAAATCATTTCACTTTTACGCTTAGTTGATTACATAACATACAGTATAAAGTTCAATAAGTGTTCGTCCATCAGTTATAGAGCTTTGTATTATTATTATTAGTGTTATCTTTTAATGTAATTTTCATTTTTTTTATTTTTTTATATCCCACATCTATCATTTACTCGTATTCATAGTTTTTTTCGGGAGTCCAGACGAAAACGATGAATCGAGATTACACTGTATATAACAGCAAAGTATAGTATATACTATATAAAAAAAATAATCGAAAATTATGTTTTTTTGACATGCACTGCTTAATGTTATCAATCGGTTATTGTTATCAAAATAGATCGGTCCCAAAGTGATTCTAATAAGCGGCTTCTACTGTAATTTATAAATGCAATGAATCAAAGTTTTCCATTCAATGAATTCTAGTTTTTATAAAAGATTATTTGTATATAATTTTTCCCTTTCGAGTTTTTATAAATAATAGAAATTCATGGAATAGAAAACTGGTTCAGTGACAATTGTCCTATACACAATTGACCGTTGATTGATCGATTGACCCTTTATTGTCCTTTGTGCATAGGACAATCAATTGACAATTGATTGTCTTGTGCACAACGGACAATTCATTGTCCTGTGCAATTGTCCTATGCAGGCGGCCGGATGGCCGAGTGGTAACGCGTTGGCGTACCACGCTGGAGGACCCGGGGGGACAATTCATTGTCCTGTGCAATTGTCCTATGCACAATGACCTATTCTAGGGATAATTGCTAGATATGCACAATTTGAATATGACACGGAGATATTAGATAATTATTAAAAACATACTGTATTTATTTCTTTTAGTTTTAATAATACAATATAAGATTTTTTTAAAAGTTATTTTCAAAATTGTTTATTTTTGATTGAATGATGTCATGCCGCAAAACATAATTTGGCCATTACTGAATTAGAAAGTTAAAGAATTATTTAATTGAACTGTATATAATTGCAATCTCAATAAAATTTGATATTTCTTTATGATTTCTTTCTTTTGAATAAAAATAATGGAAGAAAAATGTGCAAAAATATTTTCAAAGTTTCATTTTCTTGCTATAGCTAAAGTAAGCAAAGATGCTTGAAAAATGGAATAGTATTAATTGCAAAATATTAAATAATATCCACAAAGATCTGAATCTTCTTGATTTTTAGTTTCCGTAGGAAAGTGAGGTTTATCATATTATTATGCTGCTGTGTCCTCTTTTCTTCCACAAATATTTTTTTTAAATAATATATAATCATGAAATTTGGTAGTAATGTTCTGCCATTAAAGATTATCTTCATTATATCACAATCCTATACCTTTAACTATTTAAAAATGGCGGACATTCAAACAAAAGATTTTCCCATAAAAACTTTTGCACTACTTAAATGAATTTTATAAAATTTAATAGAAGCTGATTAGGTTATTTAGATTGAATTTGAAATAAAATTAACTTTATAGATTCATCTGTTTAAAATTGATCTGAGTTTCTTCTGTAATAACTGGGGAATTATTTAATATAATAGTTTTTTGACATTCAACATATAAGTTAGGCCATTGAAAATGATTTGATGACAAATTTTAATTCCTTATACAGTATTTAATCACTCGAAAATAAAGGACACGTTCAGAAAATAAGAGATTAGTGCTGTGCAGAATTGCTTGCACTACACAAATAAAGGTTTTCGTCCTCAATAAATGGCATAAAATCGCTTTGGAAATCAATGAGAGGATAGTTATCAAACAATTCAAACTAATGTCATGTACTGTATATGAACTAATCATAAGTCAAAATTCTTATGTTTCGGTCAAGAATTTATATACAGTACATATATTTAAATAATGTAGCTTATTATTTGTTTTGTATGTTTTGTTGTTATATGTATTATATTTAAATATGAATATAAAATGCAATGTTTCTGTCTGTTCTGCATAGGCTAATTGTTTGACCTATCAGGATCAAATTTTGCAAGATAACTTACAAACCCCGCGGGCAATTTAGGGTACATCATATTAAACGATTTTGATCTAAAGATAGGGCATGTTGCGGTCGTAATTTAAATCCTTCAGACTCTTAGAACATTCTGACTGTTGTTAACATTGCAAGGCCTGAGGTTGATATGACGTCATGATTTCACACGTATAACGTGATCCCGAAGTAACAATGAATGAGATCACAATGTGTGCGTTATTATTAAGTAATAATTAGTAACGTCAAAAATTCTGTGCATGACGTAACAATGAATGATATCCCAGAATGTCAGCAGTGAATGACGCCAATATTGCGTAGTAATGACGTCAATACTTCCGACCTATGAACTAAGGATGAACGTCCCAAACGGTCAGTGTGTGATATCTTTATGACAGCAATGGATACCGTTACAAAAGTTCTGACGTACGATGTAACAATAAATGACGTTTCAGAACTTCACTAGTATGTTTTCACAAAAGTTCCGAATCCATTATACAAAGTAACAATGGATGACGTCTCAGAATGTCACTAAATATGGGTCATCATTATAACATAGTAGCCTAATATGTGATGTCATGAAAATTTCGACATATGACATAGAAACGGATGACATCACGAAATATCAATATGTGACGTCACAAAAGCTCCGACGTATGACAATCATTGCTCCCAACAGTTTAGAACTTTACATTTTTTCCAACTTTGCCTAGAGGCAGCTACCAAAAAATCTCGTAAACCAGAATTTTATATATCTCTACAAATGATGTATCAGAAATTACTCGGCAACACGAGTAAACTAACTAATATATATAAATATATATTCTAACCGGTGTATTCCTTTTTGCCGAAGAAATATACTGTATATAAGGAGAATTGAGGATTTTAAAATATACTGTGCACACACACATGCTTATTAATTTAAAGTATACTATGTTTTTATCCAATAAATCTGGTGTTATTTTATTAAAATTTGGCTATAACTTATAATTAAAGAATTCTCTTAATCATGTATATATAGATCTATAAGGCTTTTTTTTTATAAAATTAACTATATAAATTTCACTTCTATCATATATCGTTTGCAAACTATCTCGAAAACAAAACAACAAATTTTATTTTCAGATAATTTGACACATAATTTTGACATAATTATCCATGTAGTTTCTTTATATGATGGCTGCCATTACAAAATTAAAAAAGAAAAATATATTTTTATGCGATTTTTAAGAATCACTGATGTGTTCATTTTTAATTATAAATGTAACGAATTTTATGTAATAAATGAAAACTGAAAAAAATAAAGTTTCATGCACGAAATGAATACAAAAACTAATTTGTGATTATCTTTTGACAGAGATGAAAATTTTGTATCGTTTTATTTTTCTTTCCCATTATTATTTCTTATATTATCGCTTAATAAAAGGCATATCAATCAAACAATTAAACATGTTTAATAATAGGTAAACGAGGAAGTTTGTTTCTGTTAATTAGAAATTTTCGTTGTACTTCACTAAGCACATCAATCACTTAGACGTGTTAGGTTAATTACTTTGAGATTGGAAGTAATTGGCCTTACGATGGAATTGACTTAACGAACTCGATATATTGAAAGCAATTCCATTTAAATTCCAGATTAGGTGCAATTATATCGGAATTATTAACGCTTATGCGTGAAGAATCAAATTATCTCCATTAAATAACTATGATTTATAAATTTGTTTGTCAGTGTTCCGAAGAAAGTTAAAATTTTTTATAATGATTAAATGCACAATATAATTATAATATTTTTTACGTATAAAATTCGATGAAATTTCTAAATATTTTGCACATGTATAAATTGCTTTATCGTAATGAACCAACTAAAGTAGGAAAATACAGAGTTATTAAAGCAGAAAATATCTTCAAATATGCTTGCAATTGGATAAAAATATATTTAAAATTGTTGAAGCATTTAAAATTTCTGTAAAAGTATATACAGTACTTTTTATGTAATTTAAAATACGTTTTTATATCCTACTAGCTATAATACCTGGCGTTGCCGAGTTTTTTTTTATAAATCACATAGTAAAAATAATTATTGAAAATATTATATATACAATAATACAATAAACAATGCTTCAAATTTAATATCATTTTTCTCTTGTTATTGTTTGTTTATATTTCCTTTAAAAATTAAATGATTAAATTTTCAAAATTTGTTCCTATATGAAAACACTTGTATTATATATATAGAAATATCCTCTATTATACAACAAACAATCAAACACATGTTAAACACCCCCTTTGCAACAAAAAGTGAAGCACGTGCTTGGCCCTTTGTAGTATAATACAGTGGTCTCAAACTGGCGGCCCGTGGGCCACATACGACCCACAAAGCAATTTTATACGGCCCGCGAAGATATTTTAGCTATTTGTTTAAATGCATATTACAATCGGGAGTACTGTACTCAACCTGTGCTGTGCTATCAGTAACTGTTGTATCAGTAAAATATTTTTCTTTCAGTGTAATTTTGTTTTAAAATATTCGGCCCTTCGTTTCCTTTCGAACTGCGCATTTGGCCCGCTCGCAATTTGAATTTGAGACTACTGGCATAGTACAAAAGTACAAGTGCTGGTTTTCTGCACGTGTGCATGAAACCTAGAACTTGTTTAACACATGCTTGGCTCTTTGTTTAATTTACGAAAGAATTTAATTATTTTGCCCATATTAAAAATGGGCATGATCCATTCAGGAAACGCTGGACATCAATTTTTAATGCGAATGTGTGAACATTATTTAAATTTTTACATATAATTTATATTATTATAATGCTTAGTTGAAATTCATAATTATATAATGACAATGATGTGGTATAAGAACAGATTTAGCAATAAAATGGAAATTTTCTATATGCTATGAATATTATTTCTTTGTGTGTTATTTTAAGTATTATTTATTTATTTGCTAGGGAGAATCCATAATTTATGTCACGCTTTAGTGATAGAATATAGATTTGAGATGTTAAATGACGTAGGGGGGGAGATTTCTGTAAATTATGACATCACTCTTAAAATGTTCTTTATGACTAAACAATATTTTAGTTATAAAATAAAATATAAAATATTTATGTGTAATTACTAGAGAAATAAAGACTAATGTAACACATGGAAATATGTTTGTTATAAAATAAGTCTAGCCAATCCAAATAGTTTCTCCGATCAGCTTGGAGAACAATGTTACAATAATCACGCATAATGCGACGAAATATTTCGAAGGGGGAGAGACTTAAAATGCGTTTGAAATAATGCAACGTGGATTAATTTCATTTAAAATTGCAACAAATAAAAAATTTGTTCTTCAGACTCTTAGAACAACATTCTGACTGTTGTTATCATTGCAAGGCCTGAGGTTGATATGACGTCATGATTTCACACGTATAACGTGATCCCGAAGTAACAATGAATGAGATCACAATGTGTGCGTTATTATTAAGTAATAATTAGTAACGTCAAAAATTCTGTGCATGACGTAACAATGAATGATATCCCAGAATGTCAGCAGTGAATGACGCCAATATTGCGTAGTAATGACGTCAATACTTCCGACCTATGAACTAAGGATGAACGTCCCAAACGGTCAGTGTGTGATATCTTTATGACAGCAATGGATACCGTTACAAAAGTTCTGACGTACGATGTAACAATAAATGACGTTTCAGAACTTCACTAGTATGTTTTCACAAAAGTTCCGAATCCATTATACAAAGTAACAATGGATGACGTCTCAGAATGTCACTAAATATGGGTCATCATTATAACATAGTAGCCTAATATGTGATGTCATGAAAATTTCGACATATGACATAGAAACGGATGACATCACGAAATATCAATATGTGACGTCACAAAAGCTCCGACGTATGACAATCATTGCTCCCAACAGTTTAGAACTTTACATTTTTTCCAACTTTGCCTAGAGGCAGCTACCAAAAAATCTCGTAAACCAGAATTTTATATATCTCTACAAATGATGTATCAGAAATTACTCGGCAACACGAGTAAACTAACTAATATATATAAATATATATTCTAACCGGTGTATTCCTTGTTGCCGAAGAAATATACTGTATATAAGGAGAATTGAGGATTTTAAAATATACTGTGCACACACACATGCTTATTAATTTAAAGTATACTATGTTTTTATCCAATAAATCTGGTGTTATTTTATTAAAATTTGGCTATAACTTATAATTAAAGAATTCTCTTAATCATGTATATATAGATCTATAAGGCTTTTTTTTTATAAAATTAACTATATAAATTTCACTTCTATCATATATCGTTTGCAAACTATCTCGAAAACAAAACAACAAATTTTATTTTCAGATAATTTGACACATAATTTTGACATAATTATCCATGTAGTTTCTTTATATGATGGCTGCCATTACAAAATTAAAAAAGAAAAATATATTTTTATGCGATTTTTAAGAATCACTGATGTGTTCATTTTTAATTATAAATGTAACGAATTTTATGTAATAAATGAAAACTGAAAAAAATAAAGTTTCATGCACGAAATGAATACAAAAACTAATTTGTGATTATCTTTTGACAGAGATGAAAATTTTGTATCGTTTTATTTTTCTTTCCCATTATTATTTCTTATATTATCGCTTAATAAAAGGCATATCAATCAAACAATTAAACATGTTTAATAATAGGTAAACGAGGAAGTTTGTTTCTGTTAATTAGAAATTTTCGTTGTACTTCACTAAGCACATCAATCACTTAGACGTGTTAGGTTAATTACTTTGAGATTGGAAGTAATTGGCCTTACGATGGAATTGACTTAACGAACTCGATATATTGAAAGCAATTCCATTTAAATTCCAGATTAGGTGCAATTATATCGGAATTATTAACGCTTATGCGTGAAGAATCAAATTATCTCCATTAAATAACTATGATTTATAAATTTGTTTGTCAGTGTTCCGAAGAAAGTTAAAATTTTTTATAATGATTAAATGCACAATATAATTATAATATTTTTTACGTATAAAATTCGATGAAATTTCTAAATATTTTGCACATGTATAAATTGCTTTATCGTAATGAACCAACTAAAGTAGGAAAATACAGAGTTATTAAAGCAGAAAATATCTTCAAATATGCTTGCAATTGGATAAAAATATATTTAAAATTGTTGAAGCATTTAAAATTTCTGTAAAAGTATATACAGTACTTTTTATGTAATTTAAAATACGTTTTTATATCCTACTAGCTATAATACCTGGCGTTGCCGAGTTTTTTTTTATAAATCACATAGTAAAAATAATTATTGAAAATATTATATATACAATAATACAATAAACAATGCTTCAAATTTAATATCATTTTTCTCTTGTTATTGTTTGTTTATATTTCCTTTAAAAATTAAATGATTAAATTTTCAAAATTTGTTCCTATATGAAAACACTTGTATTATATATATAGAAATATCCTCTATTATACAACAAACAATCAAACACATGTTAAACACCCCTTTTGCAACAAAAAGTGAAGCACGTGCTTGGCCCTTTGTAGTATAATACAGTGGTCTCAAACTGGCGGCCCGTGGGCCACATACGACCCACAAAGCAATTTTATACGGCCCGCGAAGATATTTTAGCTATTTGTTTAAATGCATATTACAATCGGGAGTACTGTACTCAACCTGTGCTGTGCTATCAGTAACTGTTGTATCAGTAAAATATTTTTCTTTCAGTGTAATTTTGTTTTAAAATATTCGGCCCTTCGTTTCCTTTCGAACTGCGCATTTGGCCCGCTCGCAATTTGAATTTGAGACTACTGGCATAGTACAAAAGTACAAGTACAAGTGCTGGTTTTCTGCACGTGTGCATGAAACCTAGAACTTGTTTAACACATGCTTGGCTCTTTGTTTAATTTACGAAAGAATTTAATTATTTTGCCCATATTAAAAATGGGCATGATTCATTCAGGAAACGCTGGACATCAATTTTTAATGCGAATGTGTGAACATTATTTTAATTTTTACATATAATTTATATTATTATAATGCTTAGTTGAAATACATAATTATGTCATGACAATGATGTGGTATAAGAACAGATTTAGCAATAAAATGGAAATTTTCTATATGCTATGAATATTATTTCTTTGTGTGTTATTTTAAGTATTATTTATTTATTTGCTAGGGAGAATCCATAATTTATGTCACGCTTTAGTGATAGAATATAGATTTGAGATGTTAAATGACGTAGGGGGGGAGATTTCTGTAAATTATGACATCACTCTTAAAATGGTCTTTATGACTAAACAATATTTTAGTTATAAAATAAAATATAAAATATTTATGTGTAATTACTAGAGAAATAAAGACTAATGTAACACATGGAAATATGTTTGTTATAAAACAAGTCTAGCCAATCCAAATAGTTTCTCCGATCAGCTTGGAGAACAATGTTACAATAATCACGCATAATGCGACGAAATATTTCGAAGGGGGAGAGACTTAAAATGCGTTTGAAATAATGCAACATGGATTAATTTCATTTAAAATTGAAAAAAAAAATAAAAAATTTGTATATATTACTGCTTTTTGTGTGATTTTAAATATTACTTATTATTATAATATAATATTGGATAAACATATAGTAGTTTACGTCATGATGAATAGTTATATAATTTCTTTGTGTGATAAAATATAAACAAATTTCATTTGGGATGTGTAATATGTCACGAAGCTAATTATGGATATAGAACAGGCTTAACTTAGCTGCAAATTCAATATAAAATTTCCTTTGAAATAAAAACATCCAATGAAAAAGTAGGATATAAAGATACTGATTGAACACAAATTGACACTGAACAGTATCCTGTATCATAGTCAGTAATAATTAGCTAAGTAATTCTGTAAAAATCCGGTAATAGTAATTAGATAAGTTATCTGTTGCCCCTTACTTTAACACTTAGCGTCATCTGTTGATATTTATTGTCATAAAATAAATAAAATTTGGGCCTCCTAGGGCCCTAAAAAAGAGCCGAATAAAAAAAATGCGACGTATGGACATGCCCATACTGATACTGAACAAAATTCGGTATCATATTCCTAAATATCTTTTGTAGATTTTGGGCGACGTATGGACCTGCCCATACTGATACTGAACAAAATTCGGTATCATATTCCTAAATATCTTTTGTAGATTTTTAAATGAAAAAGTTACACACACACACTCAAATCTATATTTTATAAGTAATGTAAATATAGATGTTACTTAAATAAAAAGTATAACTGAAGATTCATTATAAAATGAGTAGTTTCAGAATGAACTAAAAATTGCCTGCTTTCCGAAGGTGTCATTTATTTAGCATTTGAAATCCGTTGATTTTGTGTCCAATTTTAACGTGAATTTAATCAGCAAGATATCACGATGACGTCATCATCTCGGCGAAGTGTCGTCATTATTGCTACGACATCGTGATTCATAAATTAATCTGTTTGGTGATGTCGTCCATTGTTATGTCATGATGACGTCACAGTACCGACATAACATGTTTAAATCATGTAAGCCACGTTACCCTTACTTGATTCCCTAGACAGAGAGAGTAGCGCAATCCTTTGCGCAACCAGATGACGCCAAATCGGCCATTTTATATACTGTTAGATAGAGAGTTATCATTACGTTCATATGCTTTCTAGTTATATTTTAAGAACATGCCTTGTTGTAGTGCTGTAAATTGTTCTAATCGAACAGAAAGGGGTCTTAGACTCTTTCCTTTGCCTCAAGATAAAAGAAATGAAAGAAACTTTTCCAAATACGATCTTTGTTTGCCCGATAAGCAGCCTGCTGTATTTATAAATTAGAAAAGAAATATAGTATTATGATTTACTTTCCATAAAGTTATCCGTTATTATCGATCGGCATGAGGATATAAAATGGTGGCTGATTGCGCTACTCTATCTTTCTGGGGACTCTACCCTTACTGTTAACATAGCGCCATATATTTTCAATAATATAAACCAAAACTTTGATAGAACTGAATTTCTATCCTGCAGGAATAAAAGATCCTATTGGATTAAAGATGAGGCGGCGAAGTTTCCGTTAATGACAGAACATCATTACTGAATTTCATGAAAATCTGCTAATTAATTCAAAAATTATTAGTGGAGGATACAGACAGGCAGATAGATAAGCATTGACCTGATCTTATAATCTCCATTTTCTCATTTCCTTCGGAAAATAGGCTAAAAAGTAATGTTCCTGAAGAGAAATAAAAACATTTAAACCATATAAAAAACAGTTCCCTTTTTATTGCAATTAGTTCTTTAAATCTAAATTAATAACAAATTCGATTTTCTAGATTAATTAATTGGTTGGCAATTTGATGATTAAGATGACCTTTGAAATGATAGTGTACATTCAGTTCAGTAATGAATGTTAAATATTTAATCGAGTGTTTATCCAGGAAATTACAGAAAAAAAATTAATCACTCTTTAATCTATAGAATATTTACTTGATTAATTAATTCAGAATTTGATTGATAAGGTAAAAAAATTAAACTTGAATAATTAATAAAGAATAAAATCGAATGTTTTTTTTATCTTTTTTTTTTTTTTCAAACTTGAATAATTAATAAAGAATAAAATCGATTTTTTTTTTTTTTTTAAGAAAAATAAACACATCGAGTGAAGCAACTTTTTTATTTCTCGAAAACAGTTAAGTAGAAAACGAAAAATCGAATTTAGATTTGAATAATAAAAGTTTAAAATTTGATATTTCTATTTTTAAAATATATATTTGTATATTTTCGGTCTAACTTTATATACTTTTAATGCGATTATATGGATCGAATATTCTTTAAAAGTCAATTCTACTTTATTATGAAATTTATCAAGTAATAATTTAGTTGTTATTTTTCTAGATATTCTGCAATAGTTCATCCTTTGCAGCATCGTAAACAACAAAGCAAATCTAGAGCTAAAAAAATCTTATTAATTGTCTGGAGTATACCATGTGTGGTTGCAGGACCATTCCTCTATACACAATCATCTGCTGATTCTAATGTTTTAAGTAGCTCTTACGGAACAATTACCAGGCTAACATGTTTTATCACTTTATCGCCCGAATTCCGTCAAGGTTATTATACTTTCCTATTTATATTTATTTATCTACTTCCTCTGACATTCATCGGTGGAACATGTTTCCGAATTGCCAGATGTCTCTTAAAAGACATTGCTTTTCATCGCCAAGGAAGTCTTCGTCGTCAGGAAGCTAACCGTAGAAAGGTTCGTGAACATATCAAAATTTGCGATGAAACTAGAAAAAAAATCAACATAAAAATTTATAAATCTATATAAAAATTTTTATTGCCTGATATATTGAAAATAAATTTAATTTTTTTTTTCCAGGTAGCTAAAATGGTGATTATAGTAGTGATCGCCTTCGCTATTTCGTGGACTCCGTACTTTTTAGTAGCGATCATCACTCAGTATCAACCAGTAAATTATCTAGAACATCAAAACTACTTCTTCACTATGCTTTGCATTAATTTATTCGCTTTCTTCAATTCCTGCATCAATCCTTTTATCTACGCAGCTATGAGTACACGTTTCCGAAGTGGTTTTAAAAGAATATTTTTCTGTAGATGTTTTCGGTTATCTGTAAATTCTTTTCCTTGTAAAAGTAACAGCAACAAAAAGTTAGGTTACACTCATCACGTTATCATCAGTTGCGATAATGCCAAACCGTCGTCTTCAGACAGTGGATCTCACAGTGACAGCTTGAAGCAAACTGCATTATCAGCAGAAACCACTCGAAAGTTAAAACTTTTCTTTCGGTTTTCTTCTAAAAATAATAAATTTTTAAAAACAACTCAGCCAGTAAAACATTCAAATGACTTAAAGGTTTCAGATTTTTCATTAAAAACTCTCTCAAAATTGGAACTGTCCAACGGTTCTGTTTCCAGAAGCAGATCGTTCAGTCGTGTAATGTCGTCGCCCAATTTACTATTGAATAACAAGGTCAAAAACGAAAGAACACCTTCATTGCCTAATTTATTTGTACATAACTTACAAGAAATTTCATATTTATGAGAAGATAATATTTTCCTTAATGTAATTTATTCCTTCTGCGTGAACTGTAATGTTTAATGTATTGACAACGCACATTATCAGAGATACCATTAATTATATATAAATTAATAAAATATTAATGAATTATATTATTTAAAATCTTTAAACTTTATTGTTTTTTTCTATGAAAAAGATAAAAAACGATAATGATATCACATATCAATTTCTTATTTAACATAAAAATTATTTTTGTTAATCTACATTAATATTACTTATTTTCAAAATTAAGCAGAATAGTAGGGTCTGTAGTATCAATATCGGCATCAGAATAAAGTTTTATAAAAGTTACGTTTATTATGTAAATGACACTAATTTACATTAAGAAAAAAGTAATACAAACTATTTTTGAGAGTGAATAGTTATACAGAGAAATGACAGCATTAATCAAGGTAAAGTATATCCTAAAAGTATTGTTTATACTGAAAGTTGTGCGTATTTTCATAAATTTATTTATTAAAAAAATAATAAATGTAAACATCTAAATATTTGTGCAGTTTGAGGAATAATAAATAAATTTATTTTCAGCATTAATTATTCTTAGAGAAAGCGATTTTAGTTTATATGAAGTTCATGAGAAGTGGATTTATTTTATTACATAAATTTAACTTTTTATTTTTTCCTCAGATTTATCACATAGAACGGCTTTTATCTTTTTTAAATATGTAATTGCATTTACATTTTTATTTTCATTGCTTTCATTATATGTTTTTATTTTGATTATTTAAGTAAAAGCATGAATTCCGTTAATACTGAATAAACGTTTTATTTTCATTGCTTTGTATATGTTTTTATTTTGATTATTTAAGTAAAAGCATGAATTCCGTTAATACTGAATAAACCTTATAAAATTTTCTTTTTATTGCTTCATATGAATAAAAAATATTCATATGGAGAAATAAAAAAAAAACGAAATATATAAAAACAAAATATATACTTTCGGAAAAAATATTACTGAAAAATTTTTGACCAAGTTTTCAAATAAATAATCCCTTGATAAAGCATAATATAAGAATTTTTTCGTTATTCTCGATGAATTTGAATGGTTTTTTTTTGTGCCTTAAAATAGCTTTCAGTACTTTGCCATATCTTATAAAGAATGCTCAGAATAAATTCTTATTGATTAAATTTTTTTATTATCTATCAATATTAGATTTTGTAAGAAATGTTATCTTCTTCTTATGTATGTTTCTTGTTTTGTCACGAATATTTTGATAAAAGTATTGCATTTAAATATTTCCCAATTAATTTATTTTTACTAAATGTAGGGGTTGTATATTTGTTGTCTTAAATTTTTATGCCCACCTCTTCATCCTTTTTTTTTTTGGTTTTTAAATGTACGTTGTATATTTGTTGTCTTAAATTTTTATGCCCACCTCTTCATCCTTTTTTTTTGGTTACTCTGTATAAAAACCTTTTTTATTTTCTTTCTAAAAGTCCAACAGAATGCAATAAAATGTTCAATAACACTTTATATTAACATATTTTACATTATTATACTATATAAACAATTAAATTTTAATGACATTATCGACAAAGTATGTAAACACGATAATAACGAAAGATGTTGGATTCAATTTTGCGAAACTTCATCTCGATACAATCTAAATTTTTGAAGAATAATGTTATAAAATTTTATCGATCTAGTTCCAACAGATTTTGGTCTAGAAGCATCGGAATCATTTCAAAATTAATAATTTGTCAAGTTTAACAGAAGAAATACTGTAATGCACTAATCTATAATCAAAAAAACTTTTTAACTCTGCAAATTTTCATTTTTTTGCAATAAATTCCTTTCTATAAAAAATAAATAAATAATAAAAAATATGAAATGAAAATTTTAAAAATTTATTAACCTTACATCTATTTTTCTAACGGGAATAAAAATTTTATTCGAAAAATATTATCGATGAATAAAGTCTTTTATATTAAATCAATCTAGCTGCAATATATTTTTTGTCTAGAAGCAGTACAGAAAACACCCCAAAATTGTATAGAATAGTCTCTATTTCAACGATTTTTTTTTATCGCTAAGGAAAATAAAAATTAAAACGCTGTTTCATAATTTATTATATTTTTTATTGTAATACAATATATCTTAAAGTAATCTGAGCCTTTAAAAATCAACTGTGGATTATAATTTTTGAAGTAAGGCAGAGTGGGGTAAGGGCGTAGTTGGGGGAAGTTTATTATCGGGCTTTTTTATTATAAGATAAGCGAAATTTTGCTATTTGATATTGTAGTATTCTACTATAAGTTAATATCCATCTATATGCTATTTGATATTGTAGTATTCTACTACAAGTTAATATCGATCTATTACATAGATAACGCACGATGAATGATGCGATTCCAGTATTTACATCGCTTTTACAAACGCGTCGCGTCCGAACAGCGCACACAACTTTGACAGTATCTTTAAAGTGCAATAATTCTTAAGATAACTTCATATTAGGAGATATTTTTTGGTAAGTATGAAGAATATTGATTAAAGTTTATATTAAATGAATATTTCAAAATTTATTGAAAAAAACCCTGGTAGGTTCTTGCCCCGTAAATATTGTTACCTGGGGATCAAGTGCAGATCAACACCTTGAGGTAATCGCGTATTAAGCTGCTCTGGCCTCATAACGCGTCCAATTTTATTTTTTCGTGTTCTACAATTTAATTTGTTTATTAACTTCTTTTTCTAACATGTAACATCGTTGGCAGCTAGGTTAGAAAACCAGCAGGGGCGATTATTCAAAAGAAATGAACGGAATGTGAACGTTGTCCACATGATGATTGATAAATGCAAAGATATCAATTAAAATTTTTGTATAAATCTTTTTTATTTAATGAAAAGCATTTTGTTATATTAAATAACAAAATGTGTACTTTGTTACTTTGAAAAAAATAAATAAAACGTGATATAGAGGAAATAATGTGATAGGAGGTATAGTGAAATAAAAAAAAATGTAAAGAGATATAAGCACACGAGTTGTTATTAAACAATTTGTATGCTTATATCACTTTATATTTTTTTTATTTCACTATACTGCCTCTCACATTTCAGAGTTCAATTCTTGTTTTGTTAACAAAGAGTAACGAAACAACCTATCTTAATGCGGTAAAAAGCATTTTATAGTAGATTTGTTTCTAATTCTGCTCGTGCCAACTTGGGTGCGTAAATAAATTTCAAAGGTTCATAATTCTACTAATGCCAATTAGCTTGCGTAAATAAACTTCAAAGCTTTTTTAACTTGCACGTACGCTCTTACCCCGTTTCGTGGTAAGTGTAAGGTAGCTGACATTTTGTACGATTTTGTCGCAAATTTAAAATTTTCAAGGATGAATTAAACGGTAATAATTGCGCCATCCGATTGTTAACGACCCTGTCAAATATTTATACGATCGGTTAAAATATTGATACCTGCGTTTAAAGTCCAACTTTGCAAAAACCGCTCTGCACTTACCTCACACTGCCTTAAATAATTTTTTTAAAATTCCACATATATTGCATATTGGTAACATGCCATTGATAAATATTCAAATTATAATTGTAAATAACTATGAAAACTTTTAGCATTCCTTAAATAGAAATTAAACAATCGATTGCAATAAAATGAATGAGAAAAATCAAAATAATTGCGCCATCCGATTGTTAACGACCCTGTCAAATATTTATACGATCGGTTAAAATATTGATACCTGCGTTTAAAGTCCAACTTTGCAAAAACCGCTCTGCACTTACCTCACACTGCCTTAAATAATTTTTTTCAAATTCCACATATATTGCATATTGGTAACATGCCATTGATAAATATTCAAATTATAATTGTAAAATTGTATAAACTATGTAATTATAATTGTATAAACTATGAAAACTTTCAGCATTCCTTAAATAGAAATTAAACAATCGATTGCAATAAAATGAATGAGAAAAATCAAAAATTTTGTATTTTAATTACATCATTTAATTCAAATAATATAAATTTAATTAAATTTTCATAGGAAAATTTTTTTTATTCTTACAGAATTTTTAGTAACTAAATATAATATAAAACAGCTATAAGTATAGAAATTTTTAATATAGATTACTTATATATTTATTGTATTGATTCTATCAATTTTTCTATTATTTTTTCCCTATCTAATTCTACCTACAAGTATCATGACAGAGCAAATAATTGATATGTCAGAAGTTTGCTCTTTAATATTGTTTGGTTAATCATCTTTAAGTTGAAAGTAAATAAGGATTTTTAAGATGACACATCTTAAAATGATGTAAACTTACAATTTTAATAACCTTTGAAACAAAATCTACTTTAATCTTTTTGTTTACGTTATCTCAAGTTCTTTTGTTACAAAAATCGCTGATTTAATTCTTTAAATCTCCACGTCATGGGAAAAATAATTAATTAGGTAAAACTACAGAATTGTGTATGCAGTTTTAGCTCGATAATTTGTTTTGCATTAATAGATTTTATTTCTTTTATTTTTCCATAAAGCATTTGGAAGTTTATAGACATGGATTTAGAAAATGATATAAAAATTACTTAAATAGACATGTGAGAGAGTTCTGAATTTTTAAAATGAGAGAGAAAGAGAGATCGCTTAAAGCAACAAATAACATTTAAGAAAAAATTGTTTTAACAGAATTGTCTGTTGAAAGATGTTCAGAGAAGTAAAAAGATATCAAGAAGAGATTCGTTGAGAATAGAAGACTATCAATAGAGGAAAAAAAAGGAAGAATAAAATTGAATCTAGCTTCATTCAGAATGATGACAAATTTAATAAATTTTGTAAGAGTGATTCTTTGAGAATAGAAGACTATCAATAGAGGAAAAAAAGGATGAATAAAATTGAATCTAGCTTCATTCAGAATGATGACAAATTTAATAAATTTTGTAAGAGATTGTAATCTATAATAATCAAAATTAAAATGCAAATGTGGAAAGTCAATTATTAAATAGTTCGGTTAACATATATTGTACTGTATGATATAATATTTAGAACATAAAAGTTTTTTTTTTATATACCGTAAACTGGGGTGACTTAGGCCCATTAGGGTGGCTTTGGCCCAATCACTGATATCAAACGCATTGAGATGGCATAGGAGTATCAATACAATAAATTCCTGCGATTTCGGATTTAAGAATGACGTGGTTTTTCAAACCGTTAAAGTGAATCAATAAAAATATATAGAATTCGAAAAAACCGCGTTATATCGAAATAGCGTTAAACGGAATCTTACTGTATATTGTGTTTAATACTGTTCGAATTTTTAAAATTATTTTTAAAAATTTATCATAAATTTTATGGATATTAAGTGTCCATATAAGCAGTCAAGCATTCTAAAACTGTCTGGCTTCATTCATTTAAAAGTAAAAATTTTCATCCGTTACAGATTTAAATTATCAGAAATTTCGAAGTAAAATAAATCTTTTGTTGCTATAGTTGCTATGGCAACTTTTAATTTTTAGAATTTTGTAGAAATTTTAATTATTTGTTATTTAATACACCAGCTTTTTGCACATGATTTTCGTTTATTTGTCATAGCAAGAAATTTAGAGATTGTTTTCATAGTCCTTCAGTTCGCTACTTTCAGCAATTCAGATCTTGCAACGTTATTCTCGGGGCTTTGTTGGAGAGAGTACAGGGTGCGATGTAAAAATATAACACTTCGCGAATGCTTCTACCACGAATTACCCTACAGAAAAAACAAAAATGGACAACAAAAAACAGTCATTTAATAGATTGAGGATTAAATTCCTCATCCAGTTTTTACTCACGGCCAATTTTTTTTCATATATTTTACGCCCCTTTCCAATCGGAGATTACTAAGAGGCGGGAGCCAGTTCCAACCACGGACTGGAGGGGGACCTGTCATATAATCTCTTTTTAAATTTCTCGCTCTCTCAGTCTTTCAGTTCCCTACTTTCGGCAATTCAGATCTTGCAATGTTAGTCTCGAGGCTTTTTGTTGGAGAGAGTACAGCGTACGATGTAAAAAGTGTAACACTTCGCGAATGCTTCTACCATGGAATTATCCTACAACAAAAATAGACAGTCATTTAATAGATTGAAGACTACATTCCTCATCCAGTTTTTGCTCAAGGCCAATTTTTTTTTACATATTTTATGCCTCTTTCCAATCGGAGATTACTAAGAGGCGGGAGCCAGTTCCAACCACGGACTGGAGGGGGACCGGATAGTGAAGGACAGGGATCGCCGGGCCGGGTCCAGTACCCCGAAACTTTTTAGGAGTTACCAGATACGGGTCTTCCTGTATGGCACGCCGACTCATGGCGAATTATATATGGTCTTCTCTAGGGTAAAGTTTTAATTGTTAGTTTTTGGAAAATTCCGTATATAAAGATTAACTGTAGCAAACTGACGATTGCTAGGCCAGGTCCAGAACCCCAAAAAAACTTTTCAGGAGTTACCAGACACAGGTCCTCCTGCGTGTTACGCCGACTCACGCCCAATTATATGTTGTCTTTTCTAAGGTAAAAAGTTCTAATTGTGTCAAAGTTTTTGGAAAAACTCAAACACAAAATTCCGTATAAACTGTAGCAAACTTTTAATAAAATATCTAAAATATTTAGCTGAAACCCGCAAATTTTTGCGGTTATAGTTAAATACCAACTGTAGCAAACTTTTATTAAAATATCTAAAATATTTAGCTGAAACCCGCAAATTTTTGCGGTTATAGTTAAATACCATAAATTACTCAATGTAAAACAGCACTCTTCTATCCTGCCGAATACATGGCCATCCAGTCGATTAGCCTTAATTATTGCAAAATCGATGGCGTCTTAGGTACGGATCTTCGTCGTAACCGCAGTCATAAGTCAGTAACTCCTTTACAGGTAGGCCTCGATTAATTCGAGTTCGAATAATGCGATTTCGATTAGTGCGACTTATAAAATTGATATGAGTTCGAATAATGCGATATTCAATTAGTGCGACTTATAAAAATGATACATTCGAATAATGCGATATTCGATTAGTGCGACTTATAAAAATGATACCGTTTAATTTCGATTAGTGCGACTTATAAAATTGATACCATTTTTCAGTTAGTGTGAGTTTGAATAATGCGATATTCAATTAGTGCAACTTATAAAAATGATACCGTTTCGAGCAAATATTCGATTAATGAGAGTTTATACCGTTTTTCAGTTAGTGCGAGCAAATATTCGTTTAATGCGAGTCACCGTTTTTCAGTTAGTGCGAGCAAATATTCGATTAATGTGAGTTGCATCGTTTTTCAGTTAGTGCGAGCAAATATTCGATTAATGCCAGTTGTAAGCATAGACCAGTGAGTTCGAATAATGCGATATTCAATTAGTGCGACTTATAAAAATGATACATTCGAATAATGCGATATTCGATTAGTGCGACTTATAAAAATGATACCGTTTAATTTCGATTAGTGCGACTTATAAAATTGATACCATTTTTCAGTTAGTGTGAGTTTGAATAATGCGATATTCAATTAGTGCAACTTATAAAAATGATACCGTTTCGAGCAAATATTCGATTAATGCGAGTTGTAAGTATAGACCAGTCTTACTAACAAAGGTCTGTGATTAATGCGAATTGTAAGCATAGACCAGTCTTACTAACAAAGATCCGTCCCCTTTTACAACTTATAAAAATGATACCGTTTTTCACTTAGTGCGAGCAAATATTCGACTTTTAAAATTGATACCATTTTTCAGTTAGTGCGAGCAAATATTCGATTAATACATAGATCAGTCTTATTAACACGCTCCGCCTCCTTTTACGATGTCAATTAACAAATGCTAATTTTCGGTTAGTAAAACCGGAGGACGAGCAGTCCAAGAACAGTCACTTGGCTTTGAAGGTGAAACATCAGAAAAATGGGTTTTTTGCCGTTAGCTATTTAACATTACTATTATTTAGCTTTGCTATCGTATACATACAGTAAATGATTTATTGTAGCAAACTTTTATTAAAATATCTAAAAAGTTTATAACTGCAAAAATTTGCGGGTTTCAGCTAGTAATAATAATAAAATTTATTTTACAAGTTGCAATGATAGTGTTTCTCATCATTAATGAAGTTTATTGTTAAGAAGAATGAGAAATAAAAAAGATACTAGTCTTTATGATAAAATTTTTCATTCATTCTGAAGTAGAATTGAAAATTATTATTATTATTATTTTCAATAAAATTTTTTCTTATGTTCTTTATATCATTGGCAACATACCAAAATCACAAATATACACTATACCAAAATCAGGAATTGTTTTTAATCTCCTATCTTAATATTAACTCATATTACTATTAAGGATTGAGAATAACTCCTCTGAAGGATATTTGTAAAACAAGAATTAGTTCCAGTAATTTAAAACAGTTTTTTTTTGTAAATGTTATATCTTTGAATGATCATTTCTCACAGCTAAATTTTGCAGATTCATGGTGCCAATGATATATTTTTATTTATATCAGATATTGAA
Source organism: Olivierus martensii (assembly GCA_000484575.1). Classification (NCBI taxonomy): domain Eukaryota; kingdom Metazoa; phylum Arthropoda; class Arachnida; order Scorpiones; family Buthidae; genus Olivierus; species Olivierus martensii. The sequence goes on from AYEL01065583.1 coordinate 35,645, forward strand.
ATTGAACATTAAAAATATTAATAAATGTGTAAAATAAAAAGGATTAGTAGATCATGGATAACAAGGGCTGGATAATTAAGCTAAATATAGTTTTCTATTGAACTAATAATGATGAAAATTCTATTTAGCTAATAATATGAAAAGAATTAACAGAAAAAAATGATTATAGTATTTAATATTCATAGATATTAATTATAGATGAATTTATTCATTCATAAAATAAGTTCAATAAATAAATTCTAGGTATTCTTCAAATAAATTTGCTATAGCCCATTTTTTTATAAATTTTTCTATTCCATTACAATTTTAATTTCAGGGATGTTACAATCAGAATGATAAATATATCCTTCTAAATAGTTGCATAAATAGAATTCAGATGTATGAAGAATAACAAAATAATTTATATATTAGGTTCTAAAAAATATGTACATTACAAAAAAAAAAATAAAAAAAGTCATTATAAACCAGATTATTGATATTTCCATTTGTTGTTAAACAGAAATTTTTATATATAATATTAATGAATTATAAAATTAATAGAGAATTCATGATGTATTTCCTGATGGAAAATTATTATATACAATAAAACAAATAGCACTGATCAGGAGAAAATGTTTTTCACTATTTTTGTAATGTTTTCAATCTACTCTAAAGTAAAGCTTCTTTGAAGAAACAATGTTTAATATTATCACATCTTAAGCACTTAAATATCAAATGGGATGAAATTAAACTCATATTCAACATATCTTTTTCCAAGAGCCGTTACCATTTTACCCATCTTAAAATCATTTTTATGTTCATAGACGTTATCCTTTAAATTACATTTTGTTACTTCACATATCTTTCAGATCTCTAATTTTTCATGAATCTATGGTTGCTGATGAATATTACTTTATGTTACTTTAAGTATTTTTCTTACTTTTCTTCTCATACTGCTATATAAGTGCTAGTTTATTTATAATTTTTCTAGTTATTTATTCATTTTAATAAAATTGAAAAAGTTCTAATTAATTTAAATATAAATGTTCAAAAAAACCCTATTTATCTTAAGCTGACCATTTTTTCTTTGCATTTTCAGGAACACTGGTCACCTCTCTTCCCTACTCAGTTTTATCTGCTCAAGTCTTCTCTATTATCATCATTTCTGTGTGTTAATTACTAAATGAAAATCTCTTCTTCACATTTTTCTAATATAGAGGATATAGCATGTGCTTTTCTTCTAATGATGAGGATATCTTGTAGCTTTAATTAAATCAATGGGTAGCAAATGAATTTCTCTCCTTTCAATCCTTCATATATAGGACTGAAAATATTTGTGTTTGGTGTAATTCTTAAATTTTACACAATTAAATCTTAGTGTGCTACCATAATATATGCTAAATATTAATTTAGTGAATATAATCCAGAAGACAAAATAAAAGATTAGAAATCAGGTACAAAATTCAAGACAAACTTGGTCCAGAACATAATCTTGTTTTTAAAAACAGTCCCTGAAAATCTGGGATGAATGATCACCTTTTTCTAGCTTTTAAAATAGTATTAATTCAAAAAGAAATGCACATCAGAATTTCAAATTATAATACAAACACAAATTTTCATATATTCAAATTTGTTCGTAAATCCCATAATTAACACTGAAATGACAGAAAAATTAAATTGGCCTTCAACCTTCCAAAACACACCGACTTCAAATCTAGCATTTTTTAAGGTAATAATAATATTTAATAAATAATAAATTAAAGAATGTAATATTTAGTGTATAATAATTTATGTAAAAATTAATTGGAATATCTTTTATATGTAGCATATTAATTCATTAAATATTGGAAATAATATATCAAATTCAGATTAAAGTTTATATAATTTCTCTAAGTTTTATGCAATTACTATGAACATTATGCAATTCTTAAAACAAAAATTAGTTTTTAAAGATTTGTGAACAGGCATAATTTTAAAATCTGTTCTAGAATATTTTACTAAATAAATATTTTATTTGATAACTTTATTGGGTAAAAGAAATCGAAATATGTTTTAAATTTTAGAAATTCATGTACAGTGACTCTCATGGTTATTCGTACGAATAGTGAAATCTTTATTTATCCGTAATTAAAAATATATAAAAGTAATTCATCGTGTTTATTTTATTATTAATAATTTATTTATCCTGTCAAAAGGAAATTTAGAAAAAATAAAAAAAAAAAATGGAATAATTTAAAAAGTTAAAAAAATTAATGCCAAAGAGACTTAAGATCATTATTCAACAGAACGGATATCCAACAAAATACTAGCTGTATTAATTAGTTACAAATAACATCACTGTACGAATAACTATGAGAGCTAAAATGCTGCGATGTTTCCTTTAAATATTTTTTATAAATTAATTTATGCCATTTTTAAGCTAATTTTTTCTAAATTTCCTTTTGACAGGATAAATAAATTATTAATAATAAAATAAACACGATGAATTACTTTTATATATTTTTAATTACGGATAAATAAAGATTTCACTATTCGTACGAATAACCATGAGAGTCACTGTATATTTACTATAAAACACACACAAATACATAACTTAAAAATTAACATTATTTTAATAAAATGGAAAGATTATTTTTAAATCTACTCAACTGCAACTATTTTTTCTTAAAAACAGGTTAAACAACCTGTGTATCAGTATTTATCGGCTATCTTTTTAATTGTGACTCTGGTCATATACTGTATAGGCCTATATGATCAGTAAATCATAAAATTTTTTAAATGATAGTTATATGCATTAATATTTGATAAAATATATTATTATAAATCAATAAGTTTACATACTCCTGATTGTATTAAGCAGATATAGTAACACCATAAATTTAATCGTAGGTTCTAGAAAACACGATCTCGAAACATTAATTTAATCGTACATTCAATGAATATATACTTTAATTTAACGTGTAAATATTTGATTTTATCAAAAAGTATATAATGAATTACATTCTAAAATAAACTCACCAATATAAAAATCTTATCGTTGGCCCAACAAAACTTTGCCTAAATTTTGTTGTTGGTATTTCTTTATTCTGAACGGTTTGATCATTGCTAAGAAAAAAATCTTTCGCACTCAAAGCTAGAAACAAACAAAATAAACTTGCATAGATTAATTTAGACATATTTTCTGCCATATTATCCTGATCATACGTTCGCCAATCTTCACCACTTCTTGTTCGATTTCATCATTAAACAAATGATGAAATTACAATTAAGTGTTGCCAATGTAGATATTCGATTTATATTTTGATGAACTCTTTCATAAAATTTTTGCTTGTAAATAGGAAAAGATTTTATTAAACAAATAAAAATGTTTTATTGTATATTTTAAGCTATATATTCATTTCAATCATTGAAAGATGCAAATTAGTGTATCTTTCAATGATTCAAATGGTTTTGTTTTATTGAAAAGATATTTTCCCTTGAATGAAAATATACAGTACATAGTACTATATTTCAAATATTCGTTGATAGAGAACTCGATTAGGTCAATTACAGTGAACCAAAAAAAAAGTTGGACGAAAAGTTTAATTGATTTAATTATTTAATTTTGTAACCTGTTATGCTTTTGAAGTCAATCAACAAGTAAAGAAAAGAAAATTTATTCAACAATTGAAATAGTTTTATTTGACATCAATAATATGTTACATGTAAACAAAAAATAACAAAAATAAAAGTAGTACCTTTTTCCGATACCAAAAAAAAAAAAAAAATTGGACACATAAATGGACACATAATACCCGGAGTTGCCGAGTTTTGTTTATAAATCACATATTAAAAATTATTATTGAAAAATAATCAATATATAATCATACAGTAAACAATGCTCCAAATTTAATATCATTTTTCTCTTGTTATTGTTTGTTTATATTTCCTTAAAAATGAAATGAATAAATTATAAAATTTGTTCTTCTATGAAAACACTTGTATTTAATATATAAAAATATCTTTTATTAAACAACAAAGAAACACATATTAAACAGCCACTTTGCGATAAAAAATGAAGCACGTGCTTGGTCCTTTGTTGCATTGTACAGTGATCTCAAACTTGCGGCCCGCGGGCTGCATCCAGCCCACCAAGCAATCTTGTATGGCTCCCAAGATATTTTTAGCTATTTGTTTAAATACATATTAGTCAGAAAATTATTACAATTTAATGTTGTTAAAATAATAATCTAAAATTTTAAAGCGTACTGTACTCAACCCACGCTGTGCTATCAGTAACTATTGTATCAGTAAAATATTTTCCTTTCACTGTATTTTTTTTTTTTTTTTAATATTCGGCCTACGTTTCCTTTCGAACTGCGCATTCAGCCCGCTCGCAATTTAAGTTTGAGATTACTGGCATAGTACAAAAGGCCATGCACACATGCAGAAATCCAGCACTTGTTTAACATGTACTTGGCTCTTTGTTTAATTTACCCAAGAATTTAATTATTTTGCCCATGTTAAAAAAAGCGTGGCCATTCAGGAAACGTTGGACACTGATTTTTTATGGGAATGTGTGGACAATATTTTAATTTTTACATATAATTTATATTATAATAATGCTCGGTTGAAATACATAATTATGTCATGACCATGATGTGGCATAAGAATAGATATGGCAATAAAATGGAAATTTTCTATATGCTATGTATATTATTTCTTTGTGTGCTATTTTAAGTATTATTTATTAGCTAGAGAGAAAATCCGTAAATTATGTCACGCTTTAGGAGTAGAATATAGATTTTAGACGTTAAATGATGTCAGTGGGAAGAATTTTGCAAATTATGATTAACAATACAAGATTTCTGATATTTCATGTATATCACATAGTTTTGTGAAAGAATATTAAGAAAAATATGAATTTCAATACAGATTTGAACCCAAAACGAAAGGATGTATGTGGTCAACATAGTGTTACTATATCAAGAGTTTATAGAAAAATTCGAGATATTTGCATTCAAAACAGGAAATTGCATATCAGCATCTTGACTAAACAAATTCAACAGCATCAAGATATCACAAAGAACTGTTCAGTGGCAACTTACAGAGGAAGGCCTGCTAGCCAAAAATCCTGCTCAGAAACCTGAACTCATACCAGCTATAATCAGAAATATCTTGAATCAACAAAAAAGTATAAGATTTTATAACTGATGTCTTAATTGATAGTTAATTTGTTTCTTTTAATTAATTTTCTAACCAAATTTTTGAAATAAATGTTGAGATTCTTTGCTTTTCAGATTTGTTTTTCTGACAAGTCAGTTTACCAAGTGATGACTGAAAAATCAAAGTTTGTAAGACGAAGACCAGGTGAAAAATTTCATCCTGATTGTATTGTTCCTACTAGCAAACATCCTCCTTATGTCACAGTAAGGTCTGCAATCAGTATCAAGAGTCCAGAACGTTTATACATAGTGGAAGGTACCATGAAAACCGACCAATACAAGGTGGTCTTGAAAGAAACAGCTACTTTTGCAAATGAAGGAATGGTCTGAGGAGAATGAAAATCTTATTTTTATGCATGATAGGGCAAAGTGCCATAAAGTGAAAGCAATAGGCAAGTTTTTAGCCAAAAATAATGTTCAAGTTATTGATTGGCCAGGGAATTCATCAGCTATGAACCCAGTCATGAATATTTGGGAACTCATGACGACTGGAATTAATAAAACTGTTACTACAACTAAAAAAGACATCATAGAGGCCCTTATTAGAATATGGACAATAGTTTAATTGATGAAAACAAAAATAGAAAGCTGTATAAAGAGTATGCTGCATCATGTAGTACTACTACTGGCAGCTAAGAATAGGCATCTTCATCTTCAGATCTCCCTACCTAAATCCCCTAATAAACAAAAGTTGTTTCATAAAAATCCATTCAGTAAACAAAAGTTGTTTCATAAAAATCCATTCAGCCGTTCTTGTGTTATAAGTGTACACGCGCGCTCAGGCATTTCAGATTTATAATATGTATAGATAATTACATGATATTTTGATATGGCTTATTACTAAAAGCATTTCTTTAATTAAAAAAAAAAACATCTAAACTATTTTCAGTAATAAATTGAATGGGTGTTCAAAATCCTGAATGAAAACAGACTGCATGGTATTGTCATCTGCAATTATAATATATTGTACTGTACAGTCAAATCCCGATAAGACGCCACCATCTGTTTGGGAACAATTTTGGCGGCTAATCGGGGTTGGCGGTTTATGGAAAACACGTGTAGTATAGAAATGAAAATGAACTCCGAATTTATTAAATTAACAAAATACAGTACATTTGTAGGATCTCGGACAGACGTTTTTTTTCTTCTAATGGAATCCGAAACACGACGTCACGCCACTCGCAGGTGTCAAGTATATAACACAAACAAACAATAGAATCACAATTCGGAGGACAAGGCAGGTGGGCCATACCCTCCATATATATAGAAAGAAGAAAAAGAATCAGACTTTGTTCGAAGAATTTAAAGTAATAATCGTCTAGAAATCATCTTTAAGAAACTAAAAACTAATGAACTGTTGCACGAATATTTTTAATTAATTAAATAATTTGTTATCATTATAATATGTTAATTATCATTTACTTAAATATATTTGTATGGTTATAATTTTATTAATTTTAATAATAATATTGTCAGGTTTGGATTGATTGTAATAAAAAAAAGACAATTAACAACTGAGCTAAAGAATCAAGTGGTGATACGAGACGAATTATTTTGCAGAACTTTATTTTTATCGGAAAATTTTTATAACAAATATTTGTAAACTTGAAAAACATAATTTTAGTTCTTTGTCAGAAACTTTTTAACTAAATTAATTATACGGATTAAATGTAATAACTTCATTTTTATATTGTGAAGCTAACGAAATTAACCGGGAAAACTTTATTATTTTTGAATGATTTTTCGATCGGGAGAGGGAAATGGAATGTTAGACAGTCAGATAGACTCATAAAATATACCTGAGAGAGAAACAAACCGAGGGATCCAGTGACTCCAGGTCATGGGTCCTGGTTAAAGTAAACTAGAATAATTTTATTTTGACAGTTTTCTACACCAGTGAGATACAAGAAATAGAATTTCCGTTGTCAAATGAAAAGTTTAGTTTCGTTTTGAACCTTCTCTTCACTTTGGCATGATTGGAATGTTTAAAGAAAGTAGGAGGAGTGAGAAAGGAAAAAGAGGATTTTCAGCAGTTTGTACAGAGTTTTTAGTTAGTTGAGTTGACTCTGGCTTTGGCTGTAGCTGGCTGGCTGTGGCTTAGCTTATACCTTCTCCACTTCTCTTCAACTATGTCTATGTTTGGATGGATGTCATCGTCTTTGTGTTCATCAATGTTTTGTCTTCAGTTCGAGAAACTAAAGGAAATATATTATCAGTTCAAGAAACTGAGGATACAATGAAAAAAAAAAGATTCTCTCTCATGGTATGTTTATTGGTTCTGTCTGTCTCTCGCGTGTTAAATTACATTAAAGCCCTCGTTAAGGTTAGGATTCGATTTTAACTTTTCATCAATACTTTCGTTAGTTTTATTCTATTCTATTTGTCTGATTCATGTTATATGTTCTCTAATTATTTGTATTATTATTATTATTGTTATTTGTCTAATTACCGGTATTATTATTATTATTTTATATTAAATATATTACTTAGTTATAAATAGTTTAATTGTTGATTGTTTCCGCATATCTCGCTTCACTTCTGGACCCCTGACGCGTCGCTTACCATATCGCTCACAATGTTTCGGCCAAAATTTCGTTCATAAGACCCCCCGGACCCCCACACATTTTTACCATTCAAACTTAACATTTCTAAAAACTATATTTTACAATATAGTATACGTACCGTATATATACAATACTATATAGAAAATATGTCCATCTGCTGTTCTGATTCTGTATTTTGAATTCTCTGTAAAATACAATGTACACTGCTTACAGTACTTTGGCCAAAGTGCGGTAGCAATAAGTGGCCGCCGTAAGTGCTACCGCACTTTGGGAACCTCTGCCGTACGGAGGGGTTCCCAAAGCAGTAAAATATGTAAAGTTGGGGTTTTGTGGGCCCTCAGAAGTCGGGGCCCAGGGCGCGCGCCCGCCGTTAAATACGCCACTGGACGTAGTTATATAAAGAACCAATCACGTTGCTTAGAATGTAACGTAACTTAGATGGCGCTACTAACAGTTAGAATGACATAGTTATATGAAGAACTAATCACATTGATTAAATCGTAATTTAGATGGCGCTACTAACAGTTAAACGTCACCATCAACAAAGCCAATAAAATAAGTCAGGATATGATATCACAAAAATTGCTATACTTCCTGTATAATCGTTATTGTGAATACTACATTCTCGATTTATTTCCGATTTTAAGAGGTTAATGTATTTTTAAAAACAAAACGTTGATTTTTAATCATATTTTAAATTTTATATATTTGAATTATGTATAATACAAATTTGCTACTAATTTTTTTCCGAATTATTAAACATTAATGAAACCTGTGTTCATATATTTATATTCTATTTTCTAGCATCAGAAAACAACATAAAATATATTAATATAAGTTAATTGAAAATTATATTTGTACAAACTAGAGTTATATATCAAAAAATATGGTAGTGATATTAAATAATAACAATGAAAACATTTAAAATAACCTAATATACAGTATGTTTACTAAGCCTAAGCGGATGAGTTCTCTCTCACAACAGGAAATACGCTGTATAATAATATAAATTCCAATCTTCTTTTTCTTCCTGTTTATATGAGGGTATGGCCCATAAATTCCAATCTACACTAAACATCTTTTATAATAAGTAACGCTAGCTTCGATAAAACATCTTAAGAAAAACAAGAACGCTACAATATCTTTTATAAATAACTAGCGCTAACTTCGATCCACGTGCTACGATCAAACGTCTTAACAAAAACAAGATGGCTACTAGAAATCAAAGTTGCTTCTGGGAAACAGATTACTATGTAATATTATTATTCAATATAGTTCTATATTTCAAAATAGCAAACTAGCCTTTATTATTTAACTGATTTTGGAAATATTAATACTTCTCTGAAAAATTTTAAAACTTTTACATTCAAGAAAAAAATACACTAAATCACCTAACTGAGGAACAAACTACCATTTATTATTCAAATAATTTTGGAAATATTAATACTGGTCAATGTCTTGAAAATTTATAAAACTTACATTCAAGAAAAAATACACTAAATCACCTAACTGAGGAGGCGCGGCGGCCGGATGGTCGAGTGGTAACGCTGTAGGCGTTGGATGCAGGAGGACCAGAGCCTGGTCCCGGATTTTTTTCGGAGTACTGGGCCCGGCCCGGTGATCCCGTCCTTCACCATCCGTTATGGGCGAACATTAAACATATACTTGGAAAGACAGAAATTGAAGAGATCGGACATCAAACTTATGAAAGAAAAAAGGTATGGATGACTGAGATTTTGGAATTGATGGAAGTACGTAGAAAGGTAAAAAGCATAGATGAAATTAAATACACAGAGTTACAAAACCAAATAAGAATGAAAATTAAAATTGCTAAAGAACAGTGGTACTCTGAGAAATGTAAAGAGATTGAAGAGCTTCAAGAATCATGATAGCCATAATATGCATAAGAAAATCAAGGAAATGACAGGTATTAATAGAAAAAAAACAATATGGATATCTTATAAATAATAATGAGCAAATCATGACAGAAGCTAAAGATACAGTAAAATTATGGGAAGAATATATTACACAATTATTTGATGCTAATAGAAATACAGACTCAAATATGTCTTTAGATGACAGAAAACAAGAAGATGGGTTTTTGACCAGTGAAATGATAACAAAGGAGGAGATAAAAAAATGTGATCAAGGTAGAAGAAAATATAAAAGCTTTAGGCCCAGATCAGATATATTCTGAAATTTTAAAAATTATGGGTGAAAAAGGAATTGAAGCTTTAACCTTACTATTTAATAAAATATACAACAGTGGTGAATTTCCGGAAGACTAGCTTACATCCACATTTATTGCCCTTCCCAAGAAAGCTAATGCCAAAAAATGTAACGAATACAGAACAATCAACTTAATGTCTTATGTGTTGAAAGTTTTTCTTAGAATTATCAATAAAAAAATACAAAGGAAATGTGAGGAAAACATTGGTAACACCCAGTTTGGCTTCAGAAAAGGTAGAGGCCCCACCTCCTTAGAAATCTGATTACAAAGGGGGCGTAAAAAAATAAACAAAAAACAAAAAACTGAGAAGGCGGTATGGTACTGAAATTTCCCTGTATTAACCTAAGTGATCTGTATCAATTAATCTGTCCCCCAAAGTGCGGCCCGCAAACAAAAAATGCGACCCGCGATGTCAGATCATCCGGGATCTTGAATTCAGAGAGATTATTTTTTGTAAAAATGTAAATTAATTTTATATAATAATTAAAAATTGTTCAGTTAAAAAAATGCTTGTGCATTTAAAAAAATGTATGCTTCCAAATATGTATTGAGGAAGTTTTTTCGTATATACTTGTATAAGTGAAAAAACACTCTCAATCACGAGTATTAATAAGTCCAATTGAGATAAAAATTAACTGATGAAACATTTACAAGCGGTGTTACGAATACATTCAACTGACTTAGAACCAAGGCTCAAAAAATATTATAAAAGATTATAATAAAATTATTATTAAAAGAAAACAAAAAAACAAGTCGCATACTTCAGACTGTTTATTTATTTTTTCTTTTTTATTTGAAATTATTTAATTATTTTAAAAAATAATTATTTAATGTTTTATTTTAAACAGTTTGTAATAAAAGTAATTATCGTCATAAATAAAGAATGATTATGTTATAAAATTAGTATAAATCTTTCCCTTGTGTCTAACTTTATGATTCCATAACACTTTTTTGGCCCGTCAAATATTTTGGAAATTACAATTTCGCCCACCTAGGCAAAACTTTGGGAACCCCTGCTGTACAGTATCTTCATTTGCTCGGTATGCAATAAACGATGGAAACGATCTGGTTCTTACAATCTTAAATTTTCTATAGCCTACGCATCAACCAGGCTAGAGAGACGTGATTAACCGATTTCATCTCCCCACCCGCTGGTTAATGAATCCAGGGGCCCTAGTCTCGAGTTTATCGTGTTACAACGCATTCGTGTTGGCAGTATCACGTGACACCAACTCCCATGTTTAGACAGATTGATAGGGAGTTAGCAGTATCACGTGACATCAACACGAATGCCTTGTAACACGATAAACTCGAGACTAGGACCCAGAGAGCTTTTAATACTGTATTTATACCTGTAGTACTGATGAACTTCGGGGTGTAAGACACCGTACTGGCCCCTGGCTGATTAACGAGGACAAATACAATACCAAAAATAATTTGTTTTGACGTTTCTACTGGCGGATGGCGTCTTATCAGAGTTTGCTTATTCCGAAAAATTTCTTGGCGATTAGCGGGGTTTGACTGTATTATAAAATGATAATTGTAATTATTAATAAGCAGTTATGTTCAATCTAAGTTTTAAACAATTTACGTAAATTCTTTCTTGTAAAAAAATATCTTAAAAGAAAAATTTATAGTTGACTGACTGCTCACATTCAATATAAAATCGCATTGTTTAAAATTATGGTGCCAATATAAAAAAAAATGGTAAGAATTAATATATTTTAAATTTTAATGTATGCTATTTTATTGTGAAAAAGTTGTATTTTTTTATTTGGATCAATTAATTCGATTTTTATCTAAATAATCTTAATTTGTATTCTTTAAATATGAAAATAATCATTTACACATATATAGTTTATATTTTAGAAATATTACTCAATATTCTTTTAATATATTGTATTAACATTCAAATACAATGGAAATTACATACTACATTTGAAAATGGTACAAAAAATTCATAACAATTATGTACATTGGTAAGCAGCACTAAACATTTTCTGGTTTTATTAGAATCAATAAATTTATTATTAATTTAATAAATTTCAAATTATTCAAAAGGGAAGTCTAAAACTTGACATGCAGAACAAACATTCCTATAGATATTACTCTGAAAATATAAACAATAAAATCTATTAAGAATACTTCTATTTTATCAGATTAGTTATCTAAAAACAGTACAGATTTTTAGAATCTTGGTCCTTAAAATTCATCATTTAATACTTAGGTATTGCATATACTGGTATATTATTCTCACTCAGGATTTGTTAGTTTAATTTGAACATAATTAATTTCAAATTTAACCATAAGGAAAAATTTATATATTTTTTGTAAATAAATTCATTATAATGAACACCATTTGAATTCACTTAAATATAAAATTTTATTTGTGGTGCTTCATTTAAATTAGTAAATGTAACATGAATGAATTTTGCTATGTTCATTAGAATATATATTTAATACCTGAATTGTAATAATAAAAAAATATTTATATAAAAAAACATTCAATTTAAATCATATTGTATACTGATTCTATTCACAATATAAATCAAAGAAAAATGCTTCAAACATTCTTTTGGCTTCAAAATCACTGATTCCAAAAGAAATAAAAAAAAAAACATTGTGCGTTTCTTCTGATATTACACTATAACTGCATATAGTTAACATTATGCAAATCTGCATATCAATTCCTTACTGGACCAATAAAATGTTTTAAAGAAAATCATTATTATAAATTCATTTTATACTTAAAATTTAAAAATTACTAACAAATTCTCTGATACAGATATAATTACATACAAAATTGAAATGAAAATGAATATCTATAAAATGAAAGCCACTAAAGTGGAAGGATGTTTAATCACAAGGCAAAGATAAGACTATGTCTCAATTCTTATCATTCCAAAAGCATTGTCTTTAAAAGTACTTTTTGCACAATTGTTAAATTTTTTTAATAGGAATGATAACATTCTTCATAAATCTCTCTTGTTGCACTTCACTATATGCAGAAAAATTCATAACTTAATTCAAATCACCAACACTAGATGATTCAGAATCACTGTCCGTGTAATCTTCAGAAGGAGTACTTGTACCTGGACGAGATGGCATATCCGATAAAGATCCCATACTTGATTGTCTAGATAAAGTTGGAGCTTTGGATGTTGTTATAGCAACTTCAACATCAGTCAGATCTGAAGATTGAGTAGATGATATTGGATCTTGAAACATCCTATTAAATTATATATTTATGAAATTAAATTTGAAAGCTAGATAAAATATAGCATTTGAAATTAAATGAAAAATTTTAAAAATTACATTTGACTCACAGTTATAACTTTTTATGTATCATTTTTTAAATTCCTTTAAAAATACAATAAATTTTGCTTTTTTTAGGATTTATATTTAAGATTGATAAATTTAATTTATACAGATATTTTATACGTTGTAATTATAATCCAACAATTTTGAAAATTAACTTATTCAAGTTTCAATAAAATTGCTTATTACTTGTAATATATCTTTATCAATGTAGGTACAGGGGATCCCAAATTTATGATGGGGTTGTGTTCAAAAACTTTGATCATTGTTCAAATCTGTCATAAATTGGAACATGATTTCTACAAGTGAAATGTTATAAATGGAGATTATGTTCCTCAACTACCAGTACTCAGAATAATTATTCAATATGTTTTTTGATGATAATAGTGTACAGTAATGTTGAATAAGTGCTGTTTAGTCTTTAAAACAAGGAAGTGTGTATCTTGTGCTTACTAGCACTATATAGTTAAAAATAAAGAATATACTATAGTGGTGGACAAAAGTATTGATACCCCACCATTTTTATTATTATTTTGGCAATATTAGTGTTTGAGGTTAATGTAACATTTTCAAATCCTGTTTATGAAATTGGAAAGAGCAAAGAATAGTAAGGATAGCACATTCAATCAGAAATAGCAATTATTTATTTCTGTACAAACAAAAACTGAAAACATAAGGTGGACAAAAGTATTGATGCCTTACAATTAATATTTAATATGCCCACCTTTAGCAGAAATTACAGCTTGTAATCATTTTTGGTAGCCTTCAACAAGCTTCCTGCAAAAGTCTATGTCGAGTTTTGCCCATTCCTCTTTACAAAACCTTTTTAATTCTGCTATGTTCTTGGGGTGGCGATCCTTGACCATTTTCTTTAGCTGGCACCGACAATGCTCGATGACATTAAGGTCAGGGCTTTGGCTAGGCCAGGGCGAAAGGCCCAGGTCCATTCTGCGTGGCACGCTAACGCGTCGGCCTACTCGGCCATCCGGCCGCCCTTATGAAAGCATTATTCTGTTAATATCCACATATTATGTGAATATTAATAGAATAACATTTTGCAAGATAAATAAATTTGTCTTACAAAATTTTAGCGCCCATTTTGTTTTACACGAAATGAATTATAGGACCAGCATTAAATATCTTGGGAAAGCGTAGCATACCGTTATGGGAACCCACAAGCGGAACAGCGCATTGTCTAGCATAGTGGTCTCCAAAGTGGGGTATGCGTACCCCAGGGGGTACAGTGAAATCAATTTTTTATATTGTTTGTAGACTCTACAAGCTGCTAGATCACCGAGTATTAAAACTAAATATCGAAATAAATTAAATTAATTTTTTTTATGTTCACTTGCCAAATCGATTAACTCCATCAGTCACTCAAAATCTGTAACTAAATTAACTTTCTATCTATCGATTAACTCCATCAGTCACTCAAAATCTGTAACTAAATTACTTCAAGGATATACTATATTATGCATTTGATATGTCATTACATAAAAGTTACATCTGTAGTAATACATACCAATGTTTATTTGAATTTATATTTTAAAGGGAATTTTAAAAAACAGTTTATATTATTTTATCATTTTTCTCCACTTTTTGTTTTGTGGAGTTAATCGATTTGGCAAGTGAGCGGCTCATATAGCACAGCCAGTACTGTGCTTGAGCCAGCTGTGGACGTGGACCACCGACCACAGATTACTAATACAGATAGGACACTTCCTATACTTTCAATGGTAACTTTTCAAAATGACGTAGTCAGTGGCGGATTAAGACCAGTTGAGGCCCCGAGCGCAGAAAAAAATATTGGGCCCCTTAAAAAAAGAGAGAATAGAGGGAATAAAAATATATAGTGACCATTTTAATTACTTTTTTTTGCAAAAATTCAAAAAATGGTTTTTCAAAAGTCAGTTTTTGTATAAACCTTATTGCAGATCCCTTTCTTAAGAAGTAGAAAATTATAAAAAAGACATCAGTATTGAATTATTTAATCTTTTAGAACATACAAAACTAATGTATAGATTAGATAAGAATATAATCTATATTTTTCCATGCAGTTATAATTATGATTTATTAATTTTTATTATTATTATTAAAATGATTTTTTTGTATTTTTGCATATAAAATGTGCTTTGCAGACTCTGGGATTAAGAACATTTATAGGGATCTTGAATCCTAAGGTTCAGAGATTGCTATAAGTATGTTCTCAAAATCCAGGGTCTGCAGACCACACTTTAAGAAATATTTGAATTGTGAGGGTCACGTGATCGGACGAAGGAGTCGTGAGGATCACGTGATTCGAAGAAAGATGAAAACAAATTAATTAATTGTGAGTTTCATGATCGGACAAAAGGAACCGCGAGGGTCACGTGATTCGACGAAAGTCGAAAACATCATAATTAATATTACTTATTTGTTACTAGTGAAAAACATCACGTACGAAAATCAATAATTAAGAACAAGAACAATCATAGTTATCATAAAATTCGAAGATAAGAGGACTGCGCCAGAAACCACATCGAAAACAATCGTTATTCGGGTGACAATTATGGATTTATGACCCGAATTATCAGGTCTAGATAAGGTCCGAGAGAGAGACCCGGGCCAAGAACGGTCACCTTGAAGCCCAGACTGCTTGCCTTTTGACCGATGGGGGGAGGAGACGGTCAATGATATAAGGACCCATTGAACAAATGGTCGAGGTCTTTTCCTGAAAGTCGTTCCTGATCGTCTTTCCGTGGTCTTCCACCTGTTTTCCGACAGCCGTCGTCTTCCTGGTTTGTCCGTCGCTCTCCTAGTCCAAGTTCGTCAGTTTACCGACGTTGACCTCCTGAGTTCCATCACCAAGTCATCCTGCTTACCTTCTTCGAATATACCGAAACTTACTTTGGAAACCGAAAGACAGTCGTCGATCTCCGTTTCACATCGCTCATCAGCATCAAAGGACTGGGTTAAAAACGTTCACTGATCATCAATCTATAATAAGGTATTTATCCTTCCTACCGATGTATTGAGTTGTTGATATGTACGTTAATGTACAAGAATCTCTCTCATTAAATGTTTATTGTTAATGTTAATTTGAGTTGTGTGACTTATTGTGTCTACTGGCTCTCCTGCCCCGTCCTTATTCACGCCACAACCGCGTTTTTTCAGCCAGAATCTAACTGTGTTGTTGGGACACATTCTAACCCAACTGGTGTCAGAAATCCTGACTAGGGCAATTAAGGCTTAAGCCTGTGCCTGACAACCGAAGGCTCCACAGAATAGAGGGATATTTATAAATTCATGATGTCTTTGATATTTTTTGGAACATTGAAATTGAAATAGTTATTTGTTCTCATGATATGAATTTATTAATTTTAATGATCTACCTGCTAAGAAGGTGTTTGAAAGATGCAGTAGTTACAAAAATTATAATGCTTTAGATAATATTCTTGATAGGTTTAAACAGAACTTTATAAATTTATCTTTGTAAATATGAAAAGGATGCAACCAAATACATTATTATTCCATAATGTATATGATACCTAAGATGATTACATTAATCCAAATTCTTCATATACA
This sequence comes from Olivierus martensii, assembly GCA_000484575.1. NCBI lineage: Eukaryota > Metazoa > Arthropoda > Arachnida > Scorpiones > Buthidae > Olivierus > Olivierus martensii. The sequence goes on from AYEL01065583.1 coordinate 52,504, forward strand.
GAATTGTTGTCTGTAATATTTTTAAAGCTACATCGAGAAAGACTTATTTTGTTATTGTTTATATAACTAAATGATATTTCAAGCTATTTCAGTGAGAAAGATTGACACTTTTTGGTTTAGGAATACATTATATATTTTTTATTACTTAAATCAATGGTAGTTTAGACCTCAATTTATAAGCACTTTTCAGGAATACTTTAACCTATGGAAATCCGTGATTGTTTACAAATTAAACCTAATTAATTAGCAAAAATTAAATTTGTGAAAACGCACTTAATTTTAATTGAAATGCTTTGAAATTTTCACAATTTATTACATCTTTTATTGGGATTCTAACAATATAACAAATTATTTTGAATTTTATTTCTTTCACAATTTATCGTTCATTATATGAGATTAGAGAGAGAACAATTTTTTTATATGAAATCTTAGCCATCCAATGAAATGTTTGGTATTTTCTGATAGTGGCATGTCTTTTGAATAAAATAAGGTATGAATCAAAAAAATTAGATATTTCAAAAAATTATCGATAAAAAATGAAATAATATGCAAATTTACATTAATTAATTAGTTGAAAAGTGACCAAAAATTTATTAAAATGTCATTTTTTTAATAAAATATATTTATTGATATGTTTCTCTTCATTACAATAATTTTTATTTTAAATTTTTATAAATTTTAGAATTTATAATCAAAAACATGACATACATGAAAATTGTCCACGATCGTACATAAGCAACTATAATATCATCTACTTTACTCTAATTGGCCTTGAGATACTTTGCTGATGCACTACACCCAATATCATACGCAGCGCAGTAAAATAGGCTTGGCTGCGATTTCCTGTGTAATAACTGGATGCCATAAAACAATAAAAGTGGTTATGCTTCCTTTTATAGCCTGGGGTTGTTTACATTAGGATTTTCTTGTATTTTACCAAATTATCTGTAAAAGTAAAGCAATAAATGACCAGATAAGTAAAAATATTCTATATTTTAACGGCAACCCTATTGGTATGGATAAATCAAGGATGGGATAAATATACAAAATAAGCAAGATCACAAGACAAAATTGTCATTTCACCCTTGCCTTTCACCCAAATTTATTTGCAGTAACGTATTTGGTTAGCCTAATTCACTTTTCTCATCATCATCATCATTACATTTAAAAATTACAATAACTATGCAGAACTTATATATACATTATACGTTTTACTTAAAATTTAAAAAACAAATTTATCTCACCCCAAAATCAAAATAAGGTTACTAAAATATAATAGAATAGAAAGCAAATTCAATAAGATTCAATGAAAAATAGTCAAATTTTACAAATACAAATCCATTTGCATTTTCTATCTTTATAACAGAATTTAAAAACAAATTTTGGCAATTGAAAAATTCAGACCCATCATCGGAGGCACGAATTTTCACTCAATAAATGCAAAAAAACTGATCCGTTATAGCTGCACTATATAACTCAAGATTGAATTTTATTCAGTTGTTTTTTTTGTTGTTTATTGTTCCACTTCCTTGGCAAAAGTTTCACCATTGGACTTCAACGGGTTAATCTCATAAACTGGAATAGTATATAAATTTTTTAGCATTGATTCTTTGATTTATAATTAATATTTTGATAAAGATAATTTTTTTATATATATCCGTTTTGATTCTTAAAATATGACTAAATAAAACTGTTGAATATGATGTAAATATTAATTTAAAACTTTCATAACACACTATATTATTAGTGCATATATACTGTATATTTATTGTATTTGATAGTATAAATTTAATATCTTAAAATTTTTTAAGAATTAAATATTATTCACTTATAATTACTGAAATTCTAATTCTCAAAATAATTAATCTTTAATCTTTTAATTTTTTAGGTTGTACTTGCAGAAGGACAAACTACAGAGTTTGGTCAAAATATTGCATTTTCATTGATGGATAAATTAGCAGTAAAGAAAGATCATCTTTTACCTTGCTCTTATATTGATTTATTAATTGCTCAGGATCAATTTTAATTACAAATGCAAACAAAAAATAATATAAAACTGATTGATAACATTAAGATACAATTTTTCAATCAATTTGCAGAATATCTCTCTTAATCTCCAACATTAATTGAAGAATAATCTATCAAGATCAATTTTTTTCTATATTAATAATAGATCTTATATAGCAATAAGTAATTTTAAAATATAATTTTTATAAATTATATCAAAAAATTTTTACTTTACATATTCAAGATGGTGATATAAAATATCTTCAAAATATTTAAAAATAATTCCGTAGAATCATATAATATAAAATGAAAAAAAAATCCTCATAAAGGATAAAATTCTCACTTCCATTTTTTATTATAATCTGAAATCAGAATAAGTTTAATGTTAAAAATTTTATAAATGTTTACATAATTAATAGTATATGATTATTATATTTACTTCTCTCTTAGAGGATACTTTAAATATAAATTAATACAAAAATAAGCAACCCAAATTTATTTGCAGTAACGTATTTGGTTAGCCTAATTCACTTTTCTCATCATCATCATCATTACATTTAAAAATTACAATAACTATGCAGAACTTATATATACATTATAACATGTTTGTATATACACAACTTGTATATACGTTAATTCAATTTTGCTGCTGAGAAAAGTGAAAAAGTAAAGCATAGCCGAAAATGTTACGGCCATGGTTACAGCAAATAGTTATTTCATAATCAGAACTTTCGAAATTTGAAAAAAAATTTGAAATTTTTTCATAATGTAATGATGTTCTTCTTATGAATTTTTTCATCTAATAAAATGAAAATAATTTTATCTCTATTGATATTAGAAAAAAATTCAGTGAATTGAACTCATAATCATCACAAAATTTAAAAGATCAAATTTCAATATTTTCGATGAAAAATTTTTAAATAAATTAATACTTTTAAGTTAAATATTTACCCAATTAAATTAATATTTGAATTCTTACAATTTTATAAATAGAAAAATTTTTGTTAGATATATTAGTGAATCTTTGTTTCTGGCATCCAAGATGGCTGCGACCAAATGGAGCAATTTGCCATATAATGTTTTAGAAATAATCTTTTCCTATTTAGATTTAACTGAGTTAAGAAGTTGTTCTTTAGTATGTAAAAATTGGTATAAGTTACTGAATGATGAAAACAATGATGTTTGGAGGATGCATTGTATTAGAAAGTTAGCAGAAGAAGCTTTGAAGTCGGACTTATTATCATCTGTTCCAACTTATAAATCTAAGCTGAAATCATTTTATCATGCTTGGGATCCTAACGAATGTTCCAGAAACATTTATATTAAGCCTAATGGATTCACTTTACATCGAAATCCTGTAGCACAGAGTACAGATGCTGCGAAAGGAAAAATCGGATTTCGAACTGGTCGTCATTGTTGGGAAGTATGGTGGGAAGGCCCCCTCGGTACGGTGGCTGTTATAGGAATAGCTACCAAAGAGGCACCACTTCATTGCCCAGGATATGTAGCTTTGTTAGGATCTAATTCAGAAAGTTGGGGATGGAATTTAGTAGATAATCATCTTTTGCACAATGGAGATAGTCAAGGAAATTATCCTCAACTTAATAATGCACCAAAATATCAGGTTAGTATTTTTCAATAATAGTCGATCTAGAATTTATATAATAATCTTTTGTATATTTATACAAACTATTTATCTTACAAGAATTTGTTTCCATAGATATATTTCCAATTGAAAAGTTATTTCAAAACATTATATAAAAATAAATGAATTTTTTAATTTTAATTCGATCCAAATTTTGATATAATTCATATCAAATTATTAAATAATTTTTATGTCAAGCTCAAGAATAATGCTTTCAATTCAAGAATTCATTTTTCAAATTGAAATATAACATAATTCAATAAATGTATAATTGATTAAATATATACAACATTTAAAATGTTATATTTTAATGTATAAGAATTTCATTTAAAATTACAACAATTTCAAATCTAATACAAATTTGGTCAGTTTATCAAATCCATATCTCTAATTGGTTAAAATATATTCAATTTTACATCAGTTTTTTCTTCAATAAATAATACTCTTGATTATCTGGAGTTATATTATCTGAGTTGCAAATTAATTAAATCCACAACCCAGAAGTGATGTTTAATTATCAATGCTTTATCTTAGATGTGTTACTGAAAGTTTTTAAATGTCCCAGATTCATTTTTTTGATATATCTTAAATAATTGACAATAAAAATTAGAATCAGATTAAAATTACAAATATTGCAAATTTTTCTTGTTACAAATAAACATATTTCTTCTTTCCTTTTTCAATAAATAATAGAACATTTGAATATATATATGAATGCAATTTATATATATTTTTTAATATTAAATGCATATTGTCCATAATTCTGATTTTTTTTGAAGATTATTGGGGTAATTAATTTTCCAAATACTCCAATTAATTGGGAATATATTGTATTCATTTGTTCTTGATTACTTTATTTCTTCTGAAAACATTAAATAAGATTATTTATTTTTATAAAGAAATTATTTATCATTTTGCAAGACTATTTTCAGGGAAAATATCTGTTAAGCCAATTACACTCATAGTGTAAGTAAACAGAATTTAACCCAATTAACAATAAATAAATTATAAAATTTTACTAAAATCCATCAATAAATATTTCTAAATGAGAATATATGTTAAAATATTTATAAAACAGGTATTAATATAAACAATTATTTATCAGAATCTGGATATAATTTCAAAATATAATTGAATTTACTCCAAATTTTTATTGTAACATAATTTTGTTAATTAGCATGATTATTATTAATTATGCTTGAACTTTTTATATATGATAGAATATTAATTTCTCTATTCATCCTATTTTGAAAACTATATTGAGAAAAATTTGAAAATTGTATGTACAGGTAGGCCTCGATTAGTGCGAATTCGAATAATGCGATTTTGATTAGTGCGACGGCTTAAAACTAAAGACTAGGCTCAGAATTTTGAAATGCTACATCTGCCTATTTGCATAATAGCATATCATATAGGCTGTGAAGCATGGACACTAAAAAAAGATGATCTTAAGAGATTAGAAACTTTTGAAATGTGGTCCTACCGAAGAATTCTAAAAATCTCATTGATTGAAAGAATCACAAATGAAAAAGTACTGGAGATGTTAAAAAAGAGAAGGAAGTCATCAGAATTATTAAACAAAAAAAGATCTCATATTATGGACACTTAATGAGACATAAAGAATACAAACTCATTCAAAACATCATAGAAGGAGAAATTGAAGGGAAAAGAAGAAGAGGACGAAACAGAACATCATGGATGGACAATATAATAGATTGGACCCTGCTTTCAAAGGACGATCTGAAAAAGAAGTCAAAGAACCGAACAGAGTTTGCTAGGATGATCGCCAACGTCACATAGTAACAGGCACATTAAGAAGAAGCTAAGTGTCCCATCTGTATTAGTAATCTGTGCCACCGACCGCGCCAGCTATTCCTTGGATGATCGCCAACGTCACATAGTAACAGGCACATTAAGAAGCTAAGTGTCCCATCTGTATTAGTAATCTGTGCCACCGACCGCGCCAGCTATTCCGTACATGAGATACGCGCCACAGACCTCTTTATTCCTTGACACGCTTTGCATAAAATTCTGAATTTCTAATATAGAATAGTATTTATTTTTATAATTACGTGGGGGATTTACTATACCCCGGAGAATTAATACTTAAACCCGGTGCCCAGATGAAACTCGCTGAAACCCGGAGTCTCCGGGTCAAACCCGAAAAGATGTCAAACTATTGGTATGGATAAATCAAGGATGGGATAAATATACAAGATAAGCAAGATCACAAGACAAAATTGTCATTTCACCCTTGCCTTTCACCCAAATTTATTTGCAGTAACGTATTTGGTTAGCCTAATTCACTTTTCTCATCATCATCATCATTACATTTAAAAATTACAATAACTATGCAGAACTTATATATACATTATAACATGTTTGTATATACACAACTTGTATATACGTTAATTCAATTTTGCTGCTGAGAAAAGTGAAAAAGTAAAGCATAGCCGAAAATGTTACCGCCATGGTTACAGCAAATAGTTATTTCATAATCAGAACTTTCGAAATTTGAAAAAAAAAAATGTAAAAAAACAATGATTAAATTAAATAGGTTCAAGTGGTAGTAAACTGCTAATAAGTTTTTAATAAGCATAATCCAAAGTCAAAAACATTTCGGATTGTGCTTATTAAAAACTTTTCTACTGCTCTGTAGTGCAGTGTTTGATTATAATTTACAATGATAAAATTATATTAGTAACTGAATTCAGTCCTTTAAAATATCCACTAGTAAAGTCTGCAAGATACGATAATTTAATATAAGTTATTTTATAAGTTTATTAAATAACTTATTTATAAAATTTTTAAATTAGAATCTAACTATAAAATATTACAGTTAGATTCTAATTAAATTTATTAATTGGGTAAATTTAGATGATTAAAAAAAATTTGTTTGAACAGAGTAATTATAATTAAAGTAGTCTGTTTCAGAATAGATTCCCTGGGTTTTAATTGACATATTTAAAAATCTTTACAGACATGTTATTTGGACTATGGGGATGCAGTTTAGGAAGAAAAAATTAGTTTGAATTATTTCCAGCAGATGTAAATATGATGCTATAAAGGGAAAATATGCTGGGCACAAATTCATGGTCAAAAAACATAAATTACTAAACTACTTGCTGAATAATAAGTAAAGCAAGCTGCAAAAATTGTTGTCTTTTCTGAAGAAAAACAATGTGCTATTAGTAAAATTATTTTATTAGAATAACAGAAATTCTTTGGCTGCACTTAGAAAATATTACATTTAAAAGGAATGAAGAAAAAGAGCCAATTTTCAAAAAAAGCTTAAAGATGATTCAAAAATTTGAAGAAACTGGTAATTTCAGTGTATATTAGAAAAAGATGGTAGTTTATTGAAATGAAAATTGTTAATGAAATTGCTGTTGATGAGGCCAACAGTACAGCAATGTTTCTAACATTCTTTAACCCAGGGATGGGCAAATTTTTCTGACCGCAGGCCACGTAAAAAAAATGTTTTTACTTTCTGAGGCAGGAACATCAATCATATATGTTAACAAAAGAGCTTTTATTGTATTTGCAGTTAAGTTCTTTTATTTACATATATGATTGGTGTTCCTGCCTTAGTGCTGTTATTGTTGTTAATTTATTTTCTGATTCATGAGGTATTCATAGTAGAGAAAAATACTGTGATCATGCCAAAAACCAAGTTTCCATTTTCAACAAATTTTCATGGTCACTCCCACATTCATTATAGGCTTTATTATGGTATTTCAATCATTGCATTTGTTACATTTAGCATATTCTAAAAGAACAACAAAATATCATTTTTCAAATTTATATACGAATAAAATTAAATACATTTAAGATTTATATATATGGAATAATGTGTAATCATTGTAATCATAAAGTTGAATGGTATTGTATAGTTTAAAATCTTTGGAAAAATGAATAAATACATTATGGGTCATGCTATTAGGACAGTGGTTCTCAACCACTGTGCCACGGCACCAAATCTTTGATGGTGTGCTGCAAAAAATTAAGAATGGATTGTATGTATGTAATTGTTGCTATTAGGACATGGGGAATGCTATTAGGACAAAAAATTAAGAATGGATTGTATGTATGTAATTGTATGAATCATATATATTAATAGCGAAATGTGGTTGGTTGGATATCCCTTTTGCAAGTGAACCACTGTACCGATTTCTATAAATAGGATACTTATATTATCAGCATATGCAATGCACCGGATTTAATAACAGTTCCTAGAGAAAGTGAGATTTGTCTTTAAAATTGATGGTCATAGAGTAAATTTGATATATCTGATACAATCAGTGAAGAAAATAAGCAAGAATTACAATGGCTAATTATTAATTGCTGATATAATTTTTCTGCATAAGCAAAATTCTTTGCAAAACAAAAACATGATATGTATTTTTGCCTTTGTTAACTTGAAAATTTGTTAAGTGAGAGTTCATAAACTGAGGGATGTCTATATCAAGAAGATGTATTTCATCAGTTGTTGAATTTTTTGATTTTATTAATCAAAAATTAAACATTATATTTGATTAGAATATTGCAAAATATGTGATATATCTTTCAGATATATTCAAGAAAATTAATTGGAATTTTTCTCAATTTGCAAAGAAACAAGATTGTTGTTATTAAGGCAAAAATAATTATAATAGGATTTATTAGCAAACCAATACTATTTAAAATTATCTTGGTCATTGAAAATTTTCTGTTTTTATCTTTACAACAATTAGATAAAAATATAATTAAAAATACTGATTTGGAAATATATTTGTTTGCATATTGATGCATTAAAATATATATGATAATTAGATTTAAAGATATAGACTAATTTATAATACCAAATTGAATGATTAATCAGTTTCTGATGGATAAGCAACATATCAGTCAACATTTGCAAGAAGAATTATTTGAGGTGAAGAATAACTTTGATATCAAAATCCAGTTTAATCAAACTGATTTCAAAATTCACTGTTGCAGAAAAACAATGCACTCCTAAAAAATAGAGTGAGAACTGCAAAACTCTGTATGCAAATACCTTTCAACTAGATATACAAATGATTAATTTTAATTGCTAATGAATGCACAGGATATTTTGAGAGTACATGAGAAGTAGTGTCGAACATCAAACATCAATGTTTTAAAAAGATTGATGTTTGGATACCGATGTTTGATGTTTTAGACATTGATGTTTTATGAACATCAATGTTTTTTCTGTTTATGTAGTAGAATGATGTTTGGGTTAAGTAATATTACATAATATTTTTATAAACAACTTTTTTATAATTGGCAATGATTTTATTAATTTTTTAGTTTTTCATTAGGAAATCGAACAATCCATCTGACAATATTGATTTTATGCTTATATTTGTCACATGAGACACTTTATTATTGTCATTTAATTAATATTCGAAATGCTTTCGGTTTCTTTTTTTTTTTATTTCAATATATTTATACCTTTGTAGCTCAGTAAATATGCCTCCGAAAACCTTTCTGTGGCAACATTTTGCTAAAAATAATTCTGCAACTTGCATATAATATTCAAAAGAAATGAAAATTAGTGATAATACCACAAATTTAAGATGTCATCTTGAAAGCAAACATCCACAACTTCTTGGAGTTCAGAAAGAATTGCAGAAGGAAGAAAAATATCAAGACATTGATGAAGCATCATCGTCACAACCTCTCTCAGGAAAGCAAAGAAAAATTTCTGAGGCATTTAGGAGTATTGAGGAGTTCAAATCAGGTGAATCAGCAGAAAATAAAGTAAATCAAGTTCTTATATTTATGGTGTGTGAAGACAACAAACCATTGAGAATTTGGATCGTGAAGGTTTTCAACATTTCGTAAAGACAACAGCAGCTTTCCACAAAATTCCTTCTCAACCAATGATTAAAACACTAATTTCTGATAAATATAGTAATATGGTATCCATAGTAAAACAACCGCTCAAACAGAAATATTGCTTATTGACAACTGATTTATGGACAGACATCCAGAAGAGGAATTACATTAGCTTGACTGTTCACTTTATAGTATGCAATGTAGCATTAGATGTTTTTATATTAGAAGAATGGTATACTAGTGAGTACCTAGCTAATAAACTAAAGCAATTGATAAAATACTGGGAAATAGATGAAGATATACCATGCAGCTGTTACTGACAATGAATTAAAAAAAAAATCAATGTTTTTGAGACTGATGTTTTCGTATCGTTGTTCAACACTAATGAGAAGAGCGAATCTGGGGCCAATATATGAGCTCCATTTGTAAGTACAGATATATCTGACTGATTTTGCTGTTTCATTACATTAAGTTGTCTATGAAGATGCCTCTATGATGTATCTGTCAATAATATGAGCAGCTGAGAAGTTTGAAAGAGACTGCATCATACTACAACAAATCTTTTTTGCAACAGAATGTATTTTGATCCTCGATATATACTTTTGCTTCTTACTACAACTACTAATTAACCGGTCTTCAGCACTTGTTTAAGCAAAAAAATATATACTTTAATAATTGTTATAGGTCTTTCGGCTTAATGAAGCAATCCTTAGTAACAACAAGTTTAAATATTGATAAAAAATTGATAAAATACTGGGAAATAGTAATATATAACATAAACAACAGAATCAGACTTTGTTTGCAGAATTTAAAATAATAATTGTCTAGAAATCATCTTTAAAATCAGACTTTATTTGCAGAATTTAAAATAATAATCGTCTAGAAATCATCTTTAAGAAAACAGAATTTAAAATAATAATCGTCTAGAAATCATCTTTAAGAAACTAAAGCTAATGAACTGATGCATGTCTATTTTTAATTAATTAAATAATTTGTTTGTAGTGAAATGTTTCATGTCTATTTTTAATTAATTAAATAATTTGTTTTCATTACTAATAGTGCATCTATTTTTAATTAATTAAATAATTTGTTTTCATTACTATATGTTCCGTCTATTTTTAATTAATTAAATAATTTGTTTTCATTATTATATGTTATAAAAACTAGTGAACTGTTGCAAGTCTATTTTTAATTAATTAAATAATTTGTTTTCATTATTATATGTTAAATTATCAATTTTACCTTCTATGGCACAAAGTTAAATTACTTATTATAACATTTCCAATGTTATACTTGGTAGAGAATTCATTCAGTGCAATAGTACAGCTACTAATGAAGTAAAGAAATTGATTGTAAATATATAAGAAAAGAGGCTTAAGATTACTTTTAATAAATTTAGAGTCAAATTTGTGTATAATTAAATTAGACAAGTTGCATGAAGCACAAGGATCATATTGAATTTATTTATATTTTAAGAATTTTTTTATTTTTTGTTATATATTCATTTAAGAAATGAATACATAAAAAATATTAAATATAAAATTTTTTGTTTTGTAACAATTATTAATCACTAATAATTTGTAATAGTCATAAATATCAAAATAAATATAAACACTTATTTTTGTCATCTTTATTATAACAAGAAAGCTATAAGTTTTTTTCCCCAAAATACAGGCATTGGTTAAAATGACATAGTGAAGGTTACACATTAAGAGTGCTCCCCCATACACACTACATTAAGAGTGCATTAAGAGAGCATTTTCTGGACTCACCCTAAATTAACTTTAGGTGAATAAAGTGGCAGTATTAAATATAAAAAATTTGACATTTGTCTCATTAGGATTGAGAATTGTTAATATAGAAGCAGCAGAGATGTGGATTTTTTATAAGGATAGAAATGTATGGAAGAAATAAGAGTATAATTAATGGAATTAACATTTTCTTTTCTTTTTGTTTTTCTCCTCCTAGTTTTTTTGTTTGTTTGTTTCTTTTCTTAATAGTTTTCTTTTGTTTATCCAAAAAGAAATATTAAATTAAAGGTAAGTAATGTATACAGGGCGGGCCATAAGTTTCCATACATATGGTTTTGGTATTCATGTGTGTCAATGGTTAGATCAGCAATTTCTGGGTGCTTGGATTGTTGGCGTGGTCCTGTGGAGTGACCTCCCAAATCTCTATGGGAGGCCACTTCATACATAGGAAAAATAAAATGTTTATTTTTCCTATGTATGGAAACTTATGGCTCACCCTGTATAATAGGTAATTATTGAAGTATATTTGAATTATATAATCATATACTAGATCATTCATTAATAAATATCAAAATTGGAATAACTTATGCTACATATTAGTTTTCTTCCTTTGCTATTTTGGAAGCCGAATTATTTAAAATATATGCATATTTATTTTTCTGTAAATCTATAAAATCAGGTATGTCAAACATATGGCCTGCTAATGCTCTATAGCCCATTCATTAATCCCTAATATTTAAAATATATTTCATTTAGATTCAAAATTTTTTAAAAATGAGAATACTTTGCTTTTTTATTATAAGAATATTTTTAAGTTATAAACAAATTTTGCATCAAATTTTTGTTCCACTTGTGGCTACTTGTTTTACCACAGAATCTGAACAGAACAGAATTCTAATAAATATTATTATGAGTATTTTAATGTTGTTGGGATTAGGGTTTCTTTCCTGGGAAATTGTAAGATTTTCACACTTTTTGTATTCCTGGGAATTATAGTTGGTTTTCGGGAACTATCTGCGCAGATAGAAAAAATTATAAAATACAATTAAATATGATCCTGAAGACTGTATGAGAGTACCTAATTGATTTGTGAGTATGACACATGTTGGCAACTTAGTTGGTTTGTTTACTTCATTTCCTTCTTATGAAGCCAACATAAAATTTGCATTATTTTAAATTATTATTAAAATGTTAAATAGGTAATTCAAAAAGTGATTGCGATTACCTACTTAACTTTTGGAGAAGAAAGCATGGGAAATTTGGAAGAGAAACCAATTATGTTGAACAAAAAATTAGAAAAAGCAATCCACTCAAAGACAAAGGTCCTATGTTGTTCAACTAGCCTGAGATCTAGCTTGAGCAAGTTATGAAACAAGAATTACAGTTATTTGACTCAACAGGAAATCAATCATCAAGTATTATAAAACTGGGCCAAGCATAGGAAATTTGGAAGAGAAACCAATGATGCTGAATGTAAAATTAGAAAAAGCAATCCACTCAAAGACAAAGGTCCTATTTGTTCAACTAGCCTGAGTCCTGCATTGAACAAGTTGTGAAGAAAGAATTACAGTTATTTGACTCAACAGGAAGTCGATCATCAAGTATTATAAAATTGGGCCAGGCTTTGAAAACAATTCCTCCATCATCAGTTGAAGCAGAAAGAGCATTTTCTGTTGGTTTGTTTATTAACAAAGGCTAAGTACTAGGCTGAGCAATGAAAACATTGATTGCTTATGTTTTCTCAAATCATGCTTTAAGAATGAATGATGAATATTTTATTTGTATTTTGTAGTTCGAATGATAAATTTTGGAATTTATTAATGTCATCTTTTGTGTGTTTTTTATTGACATTAATTATAAATAACTACTTTTTTAGATTTTATTAAATTTTAATGCATTCCCGGGAATGAAAAAAGGCCGGGAAATCAGAAACCCTAGTTGGGATGTATTATAACCAAACAACAAATGTTTGGTTATTATATACCCCAACAACATTAGAGTTGGTAATGTTTGACTATAACAAATGTATCCTGCCAAAGTATATGAAACAAAGCCCACCAATATATGAAATAATTTGAATGATAAAGGTTTTAATATTATTATTAGTATTGTCAATTTAACTTCTTATAAATATAGATCATAAAAAATTGTCACTATATTGTTGGCCACATGTTTAAGTATCCTTAAAACATGTGACCATCAATATAAACTATGAGCCAAGTTTGGCATGCCTGTTATAAATGAAACTGAATAATTAAATTTTTCTTTTGTCCAGGAACTGGCCTATAATCATATAGATTGCAAGCACTCATTTGAGTGATATTGAAATAAGCCTGCATTTAAAATCAGACCTTTATATTATTATAAAATAATAAAGAAAAAATTAATTATAAAATAAATATCCAAATATTTTATTTTAGGTTGGAGAAAGGATTCGTGTCATTTTAGATTGCGAGGATAATACATTAGCTTTTGAACGAAATTATGAATTTCTGGGTGTTGCTTTTCGTGGGCTACCAGATAAGAAACTATATCCTTCCATATCTGCAGTATATGGGAATACAGAAGTATCAATGGTTTATTTAGGACATCCATTAGATGGCTGACATCAATATTTTATAATCAGATATTTCTGAATTATGTGATCTAAAGGTATTTTTCCCAATATTTTCTTTTGAATAATTTTACAAATTCTTATAAAAATTTTACAGATTTTTATTTGATAATTAATATTAGATGGTAATAATAGAAATATAGGTGTAGTGTAGGTGTACATCTATATGTAGAAATCTATGTATAATAGGTACTTAGTTTAACTATGAACCATAAATATGAATGATGATATTAAAAATAAACTCAAAATTACTTAAGTGAAATTATTTAGACTGGGAAATATTTTTATTTGTTTACTCAACCATTATCATTTCAATAATAAAATTATTGAAATGATGATGGTTGATTAAACAAATATAGTGGTACCTTGGTTAATGGCGGTAATCCGTTCCAGGATTACGGTCGTTAACCAAAACCATCATTACCAAGGTGAGATTCCCCATAGGATTTAATTGAAAATTGATTAATTCATTCTGGCACCTTCCCACAGCCATAGTAAGTATTAAAAATGCAGATAAAACTCATTTAAAATGTTCTAAAAATATGGAAAATTCATTTATTTATTATTTACTACAAAAAAAATTAACATTAATAAAATGAATTGTTCGTGAAAACAGTTTTTAATTATCAATCTTTACCAGAAGGACAATTGGGCTCACTTCAGAGTTTTTTGACAAACAAATCTGTAAATACTGATTAGCAGCTTATAGATTTAATGATTATTACACAGATAAGATTTGATTTTGCTTTTTGATGGCGAACGAATAGTGACATGCACTTGCCGATTTATTGTCTATATGAACTGTAGGATCTCAGACGGACATTTTTTTTCTTCTAATGGAATCTGAAACTGTGACTTCACACGACTTGCAGGTGTCAAATAATATATAACACAAACAAACAACAGAATCAGACTTTGTTTGCAGAATTTAAAATAATAATTGTCTAAAAATCATCTTTAAGAAACTAAAAATTAGTGAAATATTGCACGTCTATTTTTAATTAATTAAATAATTTGTTTTGAAACTAAAAACTAATGAACTGATGCACATCTATTTTTAATTAATTAAATAATTTGTTTTCATCCTAAATGTTAATTATCATTTACTTAAATATATTTTTATATGATTATAGTTTTATTGTGCATCTATTTTTAATTAATTAAATAATTTGTTTTCATTACTATATGTTCCGTCTATTTTTAATTAATTAAATAATTTGTTTTCATTATTATATGTTATAAAAACTAGTGAACTGTTGCAAGTCTATTTTTAATTAATTAAATAATTTGTTTTCATTATTATATGTTAAATTATCAATTTGCTCGTCTATTTTTAATCAATTAAATAATTTGTTTTCATTATTATATGTTAATTATCATTTAGTTAAAAATTAGTTTTATATGGTTATAATTTTATTAATTTTAATAATAATATTGTCAGATTTGAATTGATCGTGATAAAAAAAAAATAGTGACTAACAACTGAGCTAATGAATCACGTGATGTGTGATGAATTGTTTTACAGAGCTCTATTTTGTAAGACATTTACATAATCAGGAGTCGTTAACCAAGACATTTTTTTCTTACAGCCACTTGTCGTTAACCAAGTATGTCGTTATCCGAGGCCATCGTTAACCAAGGTACCACTTTTTTTGAGTATCAATAATATTTGAATTGATTTTATTCAATTCAAATATTATTGATTCTCTCAGAATAATGAGAATCGTTGATCTGATGATGGTTGGGTAAATAGATGAAAATATTTAGACAAAATAAAGTTTTAATTAAAATGTAATATCTGCTTTGATTAGATATTAATATTGAAGTAAATTTTTAAGAAATAGAGGATCGATGATAATTATTTTCAATTCAGCTCATATCAACAAACTGAATAAATAATAAAATTAATGGTACAATAAATTATATATTGCATTGGAAATTTGTTCATTTTTCAATGTTTATATTTTGATTATTCTTAAAAACTAAAGTTATATATCTTGATGTCTGTATTTTCTGAATTAAGTTCAATTTACAAATATCTTCAAAATAATTTTTTAATAATTCTTAGGAATAAACATTGGCATTAAGGTTTTCTGTTTAAATGTTGAAATTATTTATTTATATATTTAACTAAACAGATTGAACTTTAAATTAAATCTAAATTGTCAGAAGATCATAATACTAAAGCCCTGATTGTGCTTAGTTAGGTTCATAAAAATATAAGGAATCCACAAGCACTTTAAGCAGGAAAAATAAACAATTTTTAAAAATAGCAATACAAAGTGAAACAACATAAATAAGGCTACTAATTTAAATAAGAAATTGTTGAATTACTATGGTATATATCAGGTGGCCAAGCTTCATATCACTATGAGCCGTGTAGAAGAATCTCAAATACTTGAGAGCCACAATCAGTTTTTGTTAGGTAATCTTAACAGTGGTTTCAAAAATTGTTTATTATATATTTTGCATGCATTTATTTCATATGGATTCATACTATTTTTTACAATAAATAAATTTGTGAGGAAGTTAACTTTGACCTGTCCTATTTTTATTTTGTTATGCACCTATTATTTAGCATTATTTTCTTATAATCTAATGTATTATATTTTAGTTTAAAAGTTAACTTATTTCCCACATTCTCCATCTTCGTTGTTAGCAATCACGTGATACGGAATCGGAACCGTCCTCCCGAAAAGCTGTCCCGGGTAATGAAGTCATCATCTACTCTAACTAAATTTACCACTGATCCGATATGTGAATATAAGAATGGTCCATATTGATATTTTGTTTGATATATAAATGAATTGTAAAGAAGATGACATGAATGAATTACTCTGTAAGCTAATAACTTTGAACTTGTTACATATAAGTATGTAAATGAAGCAGCACAGGACTGTAAGTCACTGGTATAAAAGCCTATGAAAAACGGCAACCAATGAGGTGTTGTTCTGACGTAAAATTGGTGAAAGTGACATTTGAGTTTCTTGTA